>JAJGOT010000362.1:0-280000 GCA_022457155.1 Cladopsammia gracilis
CGATTTACGATCGAGTACGTTTAGTTTACTTGTTTCCTTCTGGCCCTAGTTCTTAGTTTATACACTTCGCTAATACTAGAAGAACTTAAGAGAGAATTTCTCTGGAGACCGCGTGAGATCAGAAAAATGTGGCACATGCTTCGAAAATTCCCTACCGTCATATTCAGTTCAGAGAAACCCTATGGAAAGTCAGTAACTGTGGTGGGATTTATTTGTGCAAATCTATTTTTGATTTCAAGAAAATTCTCAAAACCTGTAACGGACCCCATCGCCATGAAATGGTTGAAATGAAAGCGATGAATATGAGTACAAGAACTGATCTCGTTAAAAGCGCACAGGGAAGCAAGGCTTTCCCAAATTTGAGCAATTGTGTAGGAGGCATTAACAAATGATTTGAGCTAATAACAGGCGTTGTACTTAAATTTTTGAATTAACGGTGAGTGTTTGAAAATCGCTCATATTTCATTATTTAAAAATTGCATTTTGGAGCAGTTTTTCAAGAAATATTTTCCCTATGCGGTATAACTCAGAATCGCTTTAAATTGCGGTTTTGGAAACGTGGATATAGTGCTCTTTTCAAGGAAACTAAAAAACGTTTGGGCCTCTTAACTACTGCAAAGAAAAAGCCCGTGTCATTTCGAGGAAATCGCAACATCGACTTGTCAACAACCGCAAATAATCGAATTACGCTTGCTGTTATTGAAGCCAAAATTCCGACGAAAACTTATCGCTTTACACCATACTAGATCAGAGACATAGTATAACGAGCTTACCTTGCATAGCCAGTGGTTGAAGGTTGGTTTTATCCCTATTTTCGTTTCAAATGGCCATCCTCGCTCGAACAGGTTTATCAAATCACGCAATCAGTAAATGTTGCCGAAGGCACTTTCTCGGAAACATCGCTTTTCTCGACCGTTTCAACCATATTTCAGCTTCCATTCAGCTATTATATACATTGGACTTGATTGCAAAATAAAGCGTGACGATTTGAACGTTTGAAGTGTCTATAGTGGCAAGTGAGTTTAACAAAGTTGGCAGTTCAAAACGAACAAGGAACTGATCATGAGCCGTTCATGTCACGTAACGACATGGTCACAGGACTCCCAGCAAAACTGGCATTGTTCGTATTTTTCTTTTCTTCTACCATTATGATGCAGCTGTTTATTAAAGAATACGAATTTATTACCCCTTATTAACGAAATGTGAAACAAATCGTCTATTGGCAACACTAAACTGACCCACGACGCTTTGAAAACTGTCTTGTTATAAAAACATACAAGTGAATACAAACCCCCGCTGTTCAGATTGATTTTTGGTATTCACCAGATATAAATGAAATAATATGTACATATTGGCTAAGTGGGAGGGCCGGATGGCAAATGATCGAGAGCCAAATATTTTCCCATCCGGCCCGACCTAACTTAGTCAATAAGTATTTTATCATATGACCAATTTGGAGACAAAATTACTTAAAATTTTAACGCGCGAGGCCCTCCGCTTTTGTAGTAGGGCCCTACGGCTTTTTCCGGCCCCGCTCGCGCAAATGCGTACGGCCCTCATACGGGACTTTCATCAATGGTTTTGCAAAGAAAAAGCTCGCAGGGCCGGCCGACGGGTCATTTAATAAATGAAGTTAAGTCCACTCTAAGTAAACGATGACAACATTTTTATCAGCTGTTTAACAAACCAATGGTTTATTAAATTTCAGAAATATATTCACTTGCGCAGTGGTTTATATAAGATACGATGATACCACAACTACTAACGCTATAACGGACTACAACAAGTTCGGAAATTCAAGCAGGGCTCTAACCTCTTTTAACTGGTTACGGAATATGTACCAAAATTGAAATCTGCGTGTTGCTTCTATACTGGCAGGATATGGACAACGCCCTAGTCGTCTTGTAGCCTTCCGGATTCAGCGGGGGAAGCTTTCAATATTCAGTTAATTATTCTTTATGGTGTGTTAGTAGCCTGTACCAGAGCAAAATTGATCAGGGAACGGGCACTGAAAACTAGATTTTTGTCATTCTGGAATGAATGCGCTCGAATGCGGTGGAAAGTTCAAGGATTGGAATGGCGACCTTCCTCCAGTCGGACGCCGCGTTCATACCAGCGACACTGCCCAGGTACAGTGTCCACTCACACACCAGAGGTAGGTCCATCTTGTTCCAGGTGCTCCGGATGGGTGCCCAGAATTGGGGAACAGCGCGAAAGTATTGGAGGCGAAATGACGGTGAGGGGACCGCGTCCCCCCTCATCGCGTCTGCTTTGCTCGCTATTTTTACACGCCATTCCCCTATTATGTGGGTCTTTCCCATTGTCTGAATTCCTGGAACAGGCTATATTGTAAGTCTCAACGCGAACTATTCTGAGACACGAAATGGCAGTAGTAACAGTACATCTGAACATGTAAGTGAGGACGCTCCTATTGCGACAATCAATACAATACACGCTCTTCGAAATCGCAAGCACTTGACATGCACCGCGTCCCGCGCACTTCACGTACACTTCACGTGCATTCCACTTGCACTTCACACGTTTCAACACCCGATTTTTATGCGCAGCCATTTTTTGAAGAATTGTTTTTTTTAAGCAGCCATTTTTTGAGTTCCGTAACCGCTCATCCCCCCCCCCCCCCCCCCCTTCCGGGAATTTATCGGGCATTTTATAACTTTTCCTTCCCAAGGGTGGGACATTTGCTAAAATAGGTCATCCCGGGGGTGGGGCATTGTCAAAACAACGTTATCTTATGGATATTAAATTCGTACATGCTTCGTTGTTTATTTTAAATTTTCTGATTTCCCCCAGTATAAAAATATAAAAACTGAGTCGATAAATGTCGATTCAGTCCTGCACTTTCCAAGTGAAAATATTAAAGTTTCACACAATTTTCAAAACAGGCCGCCTATTGCCTTACCTTTCAAGTGCCACAGAAGATAATATCTATATCGCGGCAAATTTTCAATTTTTGTTGACGTCTTATTTGCCAACATTCATGGCCTTGGTGTCTTCGTGATTTGTCGCAACAGATCTGTCTATATCGTAAAAAGGGTTGTTGTTGTTCATCGTGGTGAACACACTAGTAAAGAAGTATTTTTCGTTTGTCTCACGATGTAGTCACTTCCGATGTGGATCGCGACGTTTCGACTGCATACTGCTAGTCTTCTTCAGGCGATGGGGTCGACTGGTTACGCGTCACCTTATGAAGCACGATGCTCTGCTGTGATTGGTTGGTTTTTCAACAGCTATGACTGGCGCATCAAAAATGCGCATCAAAATGCGGCAGTCACAGCTGTTGAAAAACCAACCAATCACAGCAGAGCATCGTGCTTCATAAGGTGACGCGTAACCAGTCGACCCCATCGCCTGAAGAAGACTAGCAGTATGCAGTCGAAACGTCGCGATCCACATCGGAAGTGACTACATCGTGAGACAAACGAAAAATACTTCTTTACTAGATCTGTCTATTTAAAAATTCAATAGCAACTTCACTTGAAAAAGCGTTTCAATCAACGGCGACCTTACCGTGTAAATGGATTGAACGTAAGCATAGTTTTCATCAAAGTTAATAATAATAATAATAATAACAATAATAATCACTTAATTTAAGTGTCAAGGGATTTAGCGCGCGAGCACTAATTGGGGACACTAAATAAAGAAACAAATATTCAAATAGAACATAACATTTTAAAAATCCCAACTGGCAGGAGGCAAACCAGTTGGCTATTTTACAAGCGTGGTCGAGGAATTGAACTCGGGTCTGCCGTGAAAAATAACTCCAGCAAGTGGTCAGAGCGGGACTTGAACCCGGGACCTCCGGATTACAAGTCCGACGCCCTAACCACTCGACCACGCTGCCTCCTGGTAATTAACAACGAGAATCGACAGGAAACTATTGGAGTCAAAAGTTTTGTGGAAACATAACAAAAATATTTAGAACGAATGAGGGAACGGATATAAGTAATACTGAGCCAAGGTAGAACGAAAGAATTCCTAGCATGAATAAAGATCCATTTATTTGTGAGCAATTATTGCTTCCATCAATAATCATTGAAATAAAAATTTTGATCTTGTCCCATGGTCAAGCATTTACACTCTTTCAGATGCCCCACCGTGGGGATTTGTACATATAAGCTGACCCCACCGTGGGGCATTTGCAACTTTTTAAAAATAAAAAGACAAATGCTCGACAAATGCCCGGGGGGGGGGGGGGGGGATGAGCGGGCTTGGAATTGACGGAGCCATTAGTAGTCGTGGTATCTGCGCAAGTGAATATATTTCTGAAATTTAATAAACCATTGGTTTGTTAAACAGCTGATAAAAATGTTGTCATCGTTTACTTAGAGTGGACTTAACTTCATTTATTTCATTTATATCTGGTGAATACCAAAAATAAATCTGCACAGCGGGGGTTTGTATTCACTTGTATGTTTTTATACCAAGACAGTTTTCAAAGCGTTGTGGGTCAGTTTAGTGTTGCCAATAGACGATTTGTTTCACAGTTCGTTCATAAGGGGTATTACATTCGTATTCTTCAATAACAAAAACAGCTGCAGCATAAAACTGAAGATGCAATGGTGGAAGAAAAGAAAAATACGAACAATGCCAGTTTTGCTGGGAGTCCTGTGACCATACTGTGTACACAGTCTCGTTGCGTGACATGAACGGCTCATGATCAGTTCCTTGTTTCGTTTTGAACTGCCAACTTTGTTAAACTCACTTGCCACTATAAACACTTAAAACGTTCAAATCGTCAGGCTTTATTTTGCAATCAAGTCCAATGTATATAATAGCTGAATGGAAGCTTAAATATGGTTGGAACTGTCGAGAAAAGCGATGTTTCCGAGAAAGTGCCTTCGGCAACATTTACTGATTGCGTGATTTGATAAACCTGCTCGAGCGAAGATGGCCATTTGAAACGAAAATAGGGATAAAACCAACCTTCAACCACTGGCTATGCAAGGTAAGCTCGTTATACTATGTCTCTGATCTAGTATGGTGTAAAGCGATAAGTTTTCGTCGGAATTTTGGCTTCAATAACAGCAAGCGTAATTCGATTATTTGCAGTTGTTGACAAGTCGATGTTGCGATTTCCTCGAAATGACACGGGCTTTTTCTTTGCAGTAGTTAAGAGGCCCAAACGTTTTTTAGTTTCCTTGAAAAGAGCACTATATCCACGTTTCCAAAACCGCAATTTAAAGCGATTCTGAGTTATACCGCATAGGGAAAATATTTCTTGAAAAAGTGCTCCAAAATGCAATTTTTTGATAATGAAATATGAGCGATTTTCAAACACTCACCGTTAATTCAGAAATTTAACTACAAAACCTGTTATTAGCTCAAATCATTTGTTAATGCCTCCTACACAATTGTTCAAATTAGGGAAAGCCTTGCTTCCCTGTGCGCTTTTAACGAGAACCTGTATTGTGCTCATATTTGGCGCTCTTATTTCGGCTATTTCATGGCGATGGGGGGACCGTTACAGTTTTTGAGATTTTCTAGAAATGAAAAATAGATTTGAGCAAAAAAATACCACCACGTTTATTGACCCACCATGGGCTATCTTTGAGCTAAACATGAGGGTAGGGAAATTTTCCATCATGTGCCACCTCTCACGCGGTCCGGGAAAAAAGGCTCTCTTAAAAATAAGCTGTATATGACACAGTTGTTCAAAACGTGAATAGCACATCTCTATCCAGTGAATGGCGATTTATCTGGCCCCGGTTGTTCGTAAGGTGGATAGTACACGTTTATCGACTGGAGAGTGATTTATCCGGTGGATAGCGTTATCCAACTTTTGAACAACCGGGGCCACTGGATAGTGATTTATCCGGTGGATAGCGTTATCCAACTTTTGAACAACCGGGGCTACTGGATAATGATTTATCCGGTGGATAGCGTTATCCAACTTTTGAACCGGGGCCTGGCCCCGTTTGTTCAAACGATGGATAGTGCTGTGGCGCAAATTAAAGGGACACTGTCACCTATTTTTAGTATCACTTTAAAAAGCCGAAAAACATATTTGTTTTAATTGAAACCTTAAAACAATGGTCCAGTTTTGTTAACAAATACTCTACCAGTACACATAAACTAGCATTCTTTATTCTTGGCTGCGCATGGCCAGGATGGAAATGGATTGCAACTTGAAAAAATTCAAGTTGCTCCCAAGAGTCGTGGAAAAATCGCAGAAAAACTTATTATGGTTTGTTCTTCCTTGAAGAAATCACTTGAAATTATCTTCTTGGTGTTCTAAAAGCAATTTTGTTTGAGCAAAGGTACTTTGTCATATATTTAATGTATTTTGACCAAAACACAGCAAAATCTGTGTGACAATGCCCCTTTAACATAGACATGTATGATTAAACGCGCGTCACAAATCCTAAAAAGAAAAATCTAACAGTAATGACACGATAAAAACTAAAACTACATGTTTGTAGGAGTTCCAAGCTATTCATTAGGTGTTCCTGGTTTTCACCAAGCGAATACAAAACAATTAGCTTTGCAGAACATGAATTTCATTTGTTTCTAAAGGCCTGTTCACGCGAGCCCGGTAATTAACTGGGCTAAAACATATTTGTTTGTTTCTCTTTGCTGAAAACTCTTCAGTGTAGTTTTTACTGCTTTCTGTTCAGTACAAAAGGGAAGATGGCAAAAAAATCTTGGTAACTGAGCCAGCGTGGATGACCCGACTCGTATGAACAGGATTTAAAGATAATGAACAAAGACACATACTGTCACAACTTATTGAAAAAAATCAATGATTAAGGATCATCAAAAGTGGTACAAATAAACTTGTACTTTCCTGGACCCTTCTGTCAAACTGAATTAAAAACCAGCAGAATTTTCATTTTTTTTTCTAGTCATATCGAAATATTCTGTCATCACTTTGCTTAGAGCAGTTTTCAATTGAGTGTCGTAAAACCTCTGAATTTAGAAATACGAACACAGTTTGTGTGGGCCCCCTGTGGTAAAACCAAAACCAGGCAATCACAAGCCAATCACAGCAGCGCAGACATTCCAATGAACCAATCAAAAGTCGAAGCAAATACATGTAACCGGTGTCAAGCGCGGGAAAACGCGTGCGAGGAAGCCACGATTGGTTTTGGTTTTACTTCTGATTGGTTGAGACAGTAGCGCGAGATTTTTTAGCCAATCACAAAGCGTAGCAATGCAAAACGACTTTCACCACTTAATTGAAAACCGTTCTACGAGCTACCAGAATGACAGTCGTCACTACAAAATATCACATTCAAAGCGCAACTTTTTAGCTGCATAACAATTTAAGAGATTTATCAAGGGCATACCATTATACAAACTGAGGAGTGGCAATTGTCCCATTAAAAATTCTCACAAACACAAAACATAATAGCAAAATCAACTCTTCAAGTACCCGAACTGACCTAAAAAGATTCATTTTCAGGACCAATCATTTCCATAAACGCTACAGAACGAAAAATAGTGCTGTGAAGAATTATTGTTGTTGACACCCCTCTCTTCAGTTTTCCACCTCCTGGATTTTATAATAATACGTTACATTTAACACTATTCCTTAGTCCTTTTTTCCATAAATTCGGAACACGCCTTCCACTCTTAACAGTCCTAATAATTCTCTGGACTATGAGTATTTAAATACATATAAATATTAAGTAAACCCACTATAATGTTAAATATCACTTCTAAAGTTGTCTGGGACGAGCAAGCTGTGATCAAAGAAGACCTTCTGAAGACGCAAATCCTCATCTAATCAAAGCTTTATAGCATACTTTCTTTGTCTCTTTATACCTCGTTTAACCCTTTAATTCCCAATAATGATCAGTATCAAATTTCTCCTTGTAATATCAATACATAATCAAAATGAAAGGTATGAGAATAAGTGAGGATATGAATATGATCACAGAAAAAAATTCTCTTTCACATCTCTAAGCCCGGACAAACAATCAAATGGAAAAAAATCACCAATATTTAAAATTTGACAAGCTTATTCTTAACCCTTTAATTCCCAAGAGTGCGAAAAATGAAAATTCAAGAAAAATAGCACATTTCATTTCGTAAAATATTGAAAAACAAATGGTACCAGGCAAAAGTACTGCCCAAGAGGTTTCAATTGAATGGTCACACCATAGGATATCGTTGACAAACTCAAAAGTTAGAACTAAATGTCTCCATAATTGACTCTGGGAGTGAAAGGGTTAATGTGCTGTCCTGACAATAGACTATTCCGTCATTAAAATCTCTGATGGAAAAAAAAAAAACCTGACAAATGTTCACTGCTAAAATTTTCTGCGACTCGGGTAGAATAAATCTGACCTCATTTTATCAATGGTTGGGCAGAGAACAGAGAGAAAGTAAAATGCTTAAGAGTAAAGAAAAGAATTAATTAAGAATAACTTTTGATCGGTTTCAATATACTTAAAACTTAACTATAAGTGAAACTTAATGAAATGTGTCCGACACATGGCAGTTGTATCAACGACCCAGCAAATAACAGGACTTAACGCATCCGTGGGCGGTGAGATATTCCCAAAATAACAATACATCAATATTTTAGTAGCCATTATAAACAGTAAAACTGAATGAAACCTGATGCTACTTTAACACTACAAAACTAAACGGCTTACCATTTGTAAAGTCTGACCAGATGAGAAAGTGCACTTAAAGAGGTTACTGGCTTCACTCACAGGTAGCCTGTGAATAAGATCTCGAGCTCGGGGGCGGGGGTTGGGTTAGGAAGCGTTTACCTCCTAAGTTTTAACTTTTGAATCTCTGGATAAAATCCTAAATTGTGACCTGAAAGCTACTGAGCAGTACTTTCCTGTGGTGCTGTTTATTATGCTGTACAAGGTGGTTATAACTTTTGAATCTGTGCATGAAATCCTACAGTGTGACCATTCAAATGAAAGCTACTGAGCAGTACTTTCCTGTGGTGCTATTTATTATGCTGTACAAGGTGGTTCTAATTGAGTCTGTGGATGAAATTCTACAGTGCGACCATTCAAATGAAAGCTATCGAGCAGTACTTTCCTGTGGTAATGTTTATTATGCTGTACAAGGTGGTTCTAGCTTTTGAGTCTGTGGATGAAATGCTAAAGTGTGACCATTCAAATGAAAGCTACTGAGCAGTACTTTCCTGTGGTACTGTTTATTATGCTGTACAAAGTGGTTCTAACTTTTCAGTCTGTGGATGAAATCCTAAAGTGTGACCATTCAAATGAAAGCTAATGAGCAGTACTTTCCTGTGGTACTGTTTATTATGCTGTACAAGATGGTTCTAACTTTTGAGTCTGTGGATGAAAACCTAAAGTGTGACCGTTCAAATGAAAGCTACTGAGCAGTACTTTCCTGTGGTACTGTTTACTATGCTGTAGAAGGTGGTTCTAACTTTTCAGTCTGTTTACTGGTACTGCTTGCTTTTCAGTATTTTACAACACTATTTTTAACTTTTGATTTTGCTTACTTGGCTCGGGAGTAAAAATAATGTTAAGTGTTAAACCAGCCAGACTTCATTAATGGCAAGCAACCTACAATACCTTTTATTAACCCATACTGGCTGGTATTTTTATAGGAGCTCAACAAGATGATAGACAAACATGTCCATCCATGACTGAACGACTTTAACCCAAATTCCTTCCTTAGGGTTACAAAACCCTGGAACGTTCTAATTTAATTTAACTTATGATTTATAGTTTTCTATTAAAACTTGCTCGAAGGTAACTCTTAGTGGATTTCAAATGTCTTGGAAAACACCACAGACATTTTAACAAATGATAAGCAATCATGTCATAGCTATAAAACATGCTACACTAAAGTCATCTCAAGACATTTTATGTTCTTGAAATTACGTCAAAGGCCTTTTAAAGGTTATACTGTGAAAGGTGCTTTAAGCATCCTTCTACAAAAAATGTTTTGTTATCAACATAACAGTTGACTTTCATTTGCATACCATTATGATTTGATTTGGTGCCCTCCTTTCAATAAGGCCCACTTTTTCTAATGAGGGTGGTCGAGTGTCATTTTGTTAATAAGTGACCCCCTTTCTGGTTCCTTCTGCGTGTACCGGAGCACAAATGAAGTAAAAAAAAAAAGACAGAAAACAATATAACTCCATAACAAGACTAAAATACAGAATCTCACAAACAATAGAAACACAATGTGTTCCGCACACAGAAAGACCCCCCTTTCTCATAACCTGCCGCCTTGGTGGGATCACAAAATCAGATGTTGACGATGCTATGCCAGAAAGCTATCTTATTTAAGAAAGTGAAAACGAGGACATTGAGGTATAATAGCGAATTATATTCTGTCAATGAGAACCATTCTTACCGTTGTTCTGACTATGAGAATCGTATTTCAAGCAAGAGTGTTTTTGCCAAAAAAGAAATGAGCGCCCTGCCCCCTCCATAATAAGCACCCTCTCTCCAAAAAGCGCCCTCTCTTGAGGTACCAAAAGCACAGTCTGTAAATAAGCGCCCCGGACACTAAATCAAATCATTACAGTATGCTAAAATGTGGTCACAATTATTATTATTGATTAAGACCAGAGGAAGGAGGGGCCGCATTTGAAAATATTTAAAATCTTATCTACTGTGATTTGTTTTAAGCATAATTTATATTCAAAGATCTATGGTTAGGCTAAGACCCATGCATTAAACTAAGATCGTTCTGGAAACATTTTTAGGTTGAAAAAATATTTTCTGTAGTACAAAAAGGGAATCACAAAAGCTTAATACTTCCATGTACAATAATTAATATTTAATGTACGATATTATATAATTTATTTATTAATGGTGGGCGAATTATTAGTCTTTTATCATCATGCTAATCAGCCTACTAAGCTTAGTTAGCATGTGCAAAATTCAAAAGAATTTTTGCTCTGAAATGAGGCTTGGTAGGCTTATTAGCATAAATATAAAAGAATGATAAATTGGCTAGACTATTTTTGAATAAGGTCTATATTGCAAGCACTTCATGATCATCATCATAAAGATAAAAAATATTGGTAAACAAAAACAAACAAAACATTCCAAATTGCTTTTTCCAAATTACCCTTACCAGACAACCTCGTCTGCATGGACTTCTCTTCTTTTAAAATTGTGGGGCGTGCATAGAAACCCATGGATTAGCGTCAAACATGATGAAATATTTGCGTTTTGCTTTAACGGTTTCACGCTGTGTTCAGACTAGGGCGAAACATGTTCAGTCTGATCATGAATGAAACTCACCTCCTATGCAGACGTCCTTAGGGCTCGTCATGCGTAGGAGGCTAGAATGAAACAAGATTCACTGTGAAAAGTGTTCACATCGGCGGCGCATTGTGCAAATCATGATCAGAACATGTTTACTCTGAGCATGCTTGAAACTACTTCATGAGGTTGTTTCGATGTAAGCCAGATGAAACACATTAGCGCAAATGTCATCTCCTCGTCAAACATTGCATTGCTCTTTGTTCCCAAAGAAGGTGAGAAGTGAGATTAAACCACAAAACATGTAACAGCAAGTTCGAGCTCTATTTTTTCAGGTCATGTGTTTGGTGACCTGGCCTTTGAATGGAAGTGAGGCTTGAGGTGACCTTGTCATGATACAGAACTTAGTGCTTTTCGTATGTAAATTTAGCTAGTTAGCATGAGAAAAACATTGTCAACATATGAACAGCACTAAGGTCTGTATCAAAACAAGGTCACCTCCAGCCTCGCTTCCATTCGAAGGCCAGGTCACCAAACACAACTGTAAAATGGTCTATTATAAAGATTTCATGCGAGCTTATGCCTGCTTCATAAAACAGCATAAATTACAGAAGCAGGAGTGAAACGTACTTTGAAATTAACAATTAATGTGAACAATGAAATTTCAAACATGTTTACAGGAAACGTGTTTTGTTGAAACAAGTCTACTCTAAACATGTTACGCCCTAGTGTGAACAAAGCATCGGATTGCCAGAAAATAAACATGGCTATACCAATAAATGAACAAAACCTATGTAAATGAAATTTCAATGTGTGTCATGTGACAAAATACCACACAATAGGGATGATATCTGTTTACAAACATTCTTTTTGTTATTCAAATGTGCCAACCACTGGAACAAAAGAACCCTTTGTTTTGGCAGCCAATAAGGCTCTGGTTGGCACATTAATAACAATTGGTAATGACACTGATATCTTCCCTATTCTTGATTTAGATTTGAAGTATTTTGGCAGTTTTGTTCAGGGGCTTCTATGCTCTGCCTGTCGTTTTGAAAGTGGAGAAGCCCTGAGAACAAGGTTGCTTACCAATGACCATAGCATCCAACCAAAATTAACCTGCCTTGTTTTTATTCTGCTGCATATTAAGTGACTGCGTACTCCTCAATATCACATATCAGTTTCGCAGTCAACTGTCAAGCATATTCGTAGTGGGAAGAGATTACCACTAGTGTCAATATAATTACATATTTTTAAATTTGTAAATTTTAGAAGTCATTATTTAAATTCATCCAGTTACTGTCTGCAAAAAATCTTGAAATAATCATTATTTGAAAAGAGCATCGTCATGTACAATGCCTGGTTCGGCAGAAAGCGCAAGATGCATTTTTTCTGCTTATAAAGAGACAGCTTCGTTAAAATGTTTGGAATTGTTATTCAGCACTACGTGCATTATTTAATATAATGATATTCCTATCAAACAGTATTCATCGGTCCTTATCAGTGCCATGGGATGCATAAGGCCTCATCAAACAGTATTACCAGTTGTTTATTCTGCGCTATACAGTTATTCACACTTTAATGTATTTAACAAAAGTTTGTATTTCTATTTAGTGGCCCCTCCTCTCGGACAGATACCAATTAACGTATCAAAATTCAAGAATAAGCAACATTACTTACAGAAAACCATGCTCTAAGAAATCCACTGGTGATGTTAAGTCATTGATACTTTAAAGTCTTGATCTTTTTGTTGACTTGATTTTTCTGTACAGAATCTTTTTGCTGTCTTGCGCATCTAGAATGTAGGGTCTGAAAACTGTGATAACCTAACATCTTGCTTTTCTTTGCAAGTCTTAAATAGATAATAAAATAAAGACAAATCGTGTGAGTGTAATGGCCTACTAATGGCTGTAAGCAGCGTGATACACAAGACATCATTAACAGGCACTTACATTAGAAGATGTGATACACAAGACGTCATCGATAGGCACTAAAGCACCATAGTTTGGTGGGCAGGAGAAATAGTGAACTCCGTCCACTGATCCACTGTGATTACCAACTGAAATCAAAGACAAGAATCTTCTCAATGATTGACATCTGCAAGTAAATCATCAGAGTTGCAAATAATAATTTACCTGGTGAATCTAAGTGAAGACCCACATATGACTGCCTTTCCCCACTCACTGGACCAATGTACTTAATTACACCTTGCCAAAAAAAAAAAAAAATTGCATCAGTAACAGAAAAAGATAATGACATTCAAGATTTTTCACTTGGCTCTTTAACATCTTCTTTTGCCTGGGAATACAGCCAACTCTTATTGCTCTTGGCTACTGGAGGTGTTCTCGCAAAAAGGCATCTGCAGTTTGGGTAGACACACACCTAACATATACAGGTTATAAAAGTCACAATCCCAAATGGCTTTTAAAACTCATTAATAATTCTGACAAGAACACAAAGGAAATCACTGTTGTGAAGAAATTTTTGATATACCCGGTCTTAAGGTTACAGTGTACCTTCAGATCGAAAATTTATTGAAAATTTTTTTTTGGCGTTAAAATAAAGTTTACAGAATGAACTTTCATCCAAAAAAAAGTATCGAAAAATAGTGAAAATTGACGGAGAAATGACGGTATAACTTTTGTGGGTGGAGTTTGTTTATTAAGCGATATGTTTTTTAAGCGCCATTTTCTCAAATTTAATTTTTCGCCTGTTGGGGACACTTTAAAGAGCTACAACTCAAAGGGAATTTGTTCGATTTTCCTTAAATTTGGACAGAAGCTAGGCTAACATATAATCAACAAAAACGTGTCGGCAAATTTCTTAATTCCGAAAACTTTTTCGTCAAGAGGCATTTCCGTGCGATCATTCCAATTTTTTTTATCCCCTTTTCGAAAATATTCTGTAACTTTTCACTGCAATTGAATATGGAAAATCGCCGACACGTTTTTTTTAGCGCTTCGTGTCCGAAAACCCGAGAACAAATCAAATTAGCAAAATATAATAATCGCTTTGAGTTATAGCGTTTTAAAGCTGATTGAGACATTCGAATTTAGACGTCGTAAAAAATTCGACAATTCATTTTATTACCAAATGGTTTCCATATTTAGATAGCCAGCTCTATAAGCTTTAATTTGATATCTGGGTTTAGGTATGTTAAGTGTAATCTTAAGACGCTAGAGCTGTTATACTGGAGACACCCCCGAAGGTACACTGTAACCTTAATTAGCATGATTTTGGCTATTTTATTCCTTCCTTTTTCATCCCACTTCTAAGTGTTTGGAAATCCTTATAAACACTTTTCCTCATGTTTGATATAATTTATTACTTGAAAGTGTCAACATGATTCCATATAACTGAGCTTTACCTGTAAGATGGCTTCGCACAACAACATGGTCACCAATACATGGCAAAATCTCTGACCTTGTAGAAAAAATAAGAAAAAAATATTGCAACTATTTAGAGATTTCAAAATACTTGAAAAGAAAACTACCAAAGCGTTAAGAGGCAATCCAACAGTGATTGTTTGACTTTGAACAACAGTAAATGATAATTAAAAACCAATAGATGACAGAAACCCATTATGATGTATAGGTGGCTTACAATGAAAGGATGGAAATGGATTACAATAAGAAAAACAAAATGTAGGGTTCATGCTTCAGTAAATATAAATTGATGAGCCTGTGGGCTAATTTAATCTACTCTGTATTGGAACATAATCTCTTTGTACCACAAACTGTAAATTAATGGAATAAACACCACATTAAATGGCCAAAAAAAAGGGATTCCTTGGACATTTACAGAGAGGATAAGTAGTTTAAAACTTCCATGTAGTTTACGAATTTCACCACCTCAGAACAACATTCAGGTCAGAACGCCGTAGCTACCCCCTACCAACAAGAACTGACCGATTCAAGAACTTTGTAACAGTAAAATATCAACCATTGTAGTTTAACAGTATTATAACCTTTACACTTTGTAACATTGCGCCTTAAATTTCTAGTATATATGTAATCTGCCTATAATTCAGATGTTACTGCAAAAGGCTTGAATAAATGATATTATTATTATTATTATTATTATGATTATGATTACTAGCAGTATAATCACAGATTATGGAGATGCGTTCGAAGGAATTTCCAGCGGAAATGAGCCCCCGGAAAAAAAACAATAGGGGCAGCCATTTGGAAGACCGTCTACCAAAAAATCTCAAATTTTACTGCACATAAACCACAGGACAACCAACATGAAATTTGGATTGCATTCAATTATTATTATTATTATTATTATTATTATTATTATTATAACAACACTGGCTATAATAACTGAAAAGTGATCTTTATGAAATCTTGTCAAAACTACTTCTCAGGACAACAATGCAAATAATCTTCTCCCATAAATCCTCACTCTTTTTCAGATGCCTATAGGGTTATCATTCACTAGCGATTAATGTGTATTCAGTAAGTAAACTCTTTCACTCCCAGGGTCAATTATGGAAACATATTGTGTACATGTAGTTTTAACTTTTGAGTCTGTAGATGAAATCCTATGATGTGACCATTCAAATGAAACCTCTTTGGCAGTACTTTTGCATGGTATCATTCTTTTTTTCAATATTTTTTAAAATGAAATTTGGGATTTCTCTTGCATTTTGATTGTTGGCAACTCTTAGGAGTTAAAGGGTTCATTTGTGAGCAGAATGCACATACCATTTAGGAGATTTCTTGTCTGTCCTGTGACGTTCACAAAGTACCACTGCCGTTTCTTCAGAGAGAGCATGCACGCAGCCAGGACACTTGCACTGACCATACATTTCAGCAGGTCTTATTGGCTGACGATGAGAAGGTGGATTCTGCAAAGACAAAACATTTACTTTTGTGCTGCTCTGTGGATTGTCCAGATAAATTAAATCAAGCAATTTGATTGGTTACTTAAGGCCCAGTGGTTTCAATAAGTTGATTTCTAATGAGGTAGGTGTTAGGTGTTTAACCCCACCCCTCTGGAATTTCAAAAAACTTTGGCTTTTGATACTCCCCCCATACCCCCCAGAATTTCCAATGGCCTTCCTTGGGGGAGAATGGATATTTGTTCTAAATGCACAAAAAAAAATTAATTGTCCAAGCTTATTCAGTTCAGTAGGAATATTTTCTCCATTCTCTTCTTTGGTCATGTTTGTCTAGATCCACATGTCACAAAGCAAATAACTTGGCCATTGAACATTTCTACATCTAATTCTTGGCTTCACACATAAACAGTTCCAACAAGAATGTTTCTAATTAAACTTACAGGAGACACCTTAATTGGAGATGAAAAAGGTCTGAATCCTTTCTTCCGTTGTTGGTGATTAAAACTATCAAGAAAGAAAATAATGTTGTTTAGAAATTTAAGAGGCACTTCAAGTAAAGTCAAACCTCCTAATACAGATGCCAACGGGACAGACCAAAGTGTCCCCATTATGGGTGTCTGTATTATGGTAGGGATTGCATGGATTTTCATATCTTCAGGACCAAGAGAACTGTTCATAATGGAGAGGTGTCCACATGATGGAGGTGTCCGCAAGGAGAGGTTCGACTGAACATCATTTTTTGTAAGATACTATTATTCGAAGTGCCCATGAAATGGAATATGGGGACTTTTTATAGAAACAATTTTTCAGGACTTCTCCAGGACCTACACAACTCTGAATTTACACAAAATAGCACACAATTATTTCTAATACTACCACAAAACACTGGTCATGACTGTTTGACCCATCTGCATATGTTGTGCCAGGTCTAATTTTTGGTTTGGTAAATACAAATTTTCAATTCATTTTTAATTAATGCTTTTCAGAATTGTATTTTCTTTTCTAGCATTTATTTCTTCCTTGGAAACATCTACAAATCGCAAGGCAGCCATTTTAAAACTCTGTTCACGCGGCTATAATCACCTTGTTCGAGGTGATTATATATAGATTACTTCATGGGCAGTGTGGGTGTATGATATTTACACACGAGTTGGTATCAGAAATCAAATGAGCGAGGCTTTGCGAGCTTTGCAAACCAACTTGTGCATACCGTACAAAGCACCTCCCATGCTGCAATTTGTTTATTTTATACATACTGAGATTTGTGATTGGACGAAACGCTTTTTTCACGTGTGAGAAAGTCGTTTTGCCATTCTGATTGGCTGCGAACCCTGAACAGGGTTTTTGCATGCCAAATTTAAATAGAAAATCTTAATAAGTATGAAATAAAGCGACTTAATACATAAGCCTCCAACAATGAGAGCAGCAGAATCTCTATAATCACCTGAGTAATTTTACTAATTAACCCATTTGCTCCCAGATAATGGAGATGCGCAGTGTAGTTCTAACTTTTAAGTCTGTCAACGAAATCCTATGGTGTGACCATTCAAATGAAACCTCTTTGGCACTACTTTTGCATGGTACCATTTGTTTTTCAATACTTTACAAAATTAAATTTGAGATTTTTCTTGAATTTTGGTGTTTGGTACTCTTGGGAGTTAAAGGGATAACTTTGTTTCAGATTAACACTCCATCAACCCATGAAAACACATCAGGAAACCCATTGGCATGCAAAACCTAACAAATATCCTACAAGGTTAAACCAAACAGTAAAGTATGAAAATAACTCTGAAGAACATCCTGCAGTACTCAATATTTGAGTCAACAACAAGGAGATAGATTGATAGAAAGGTAATATTTCAGTTCAATTCAAAACCATTATCAAACGATGGACAAATTTACAAAACAAGCATAGCTTATATATATTGCAAGTTATATATTACCAAAAAGTAAGGCTGAGTGCCTGAAGTGATACATTGTCAGACCCTTGAACTTACACTTTGGGTTTGCTATCAGATGATTGAACTGGACTTCTTGATTGAGGAATATATGGTAACTCAACATCAAGGTTGATATGTTCCTGCAAAGATCAACATAGTAATAGTTATTTCTATTTCTAAACTTCTTCATTCCTAGCAAACTGGGGTTTATAAATTTGTTGTACAGATTTGCGTGAAATCGCACGTGGAGCGCTGCAGGTGAAATCTCAGGTTGCCTTTATAAAAATCTCGTTGGCGTCCTGCAGTTGCCTAGCAACAGAGGAATAACAACCACTGACAATAATGGCGGAGGTTACTACTTCATGTAAGCCTAGAGGAGCATCATAAACAAAGATGGCGGACGGTAAACGGTACATGAACCATCGAAAGGACCACCTACCAACGTTGGCTTCAAAGAAGACAAAGTGGAACGACGAAAACCCTCATACGCAAATCGAAATGCCACTAAACTTTCGATCGGCAGTGCACCCTCTCCCAAGCTTTGTAAGGTTAGATGCGAGACATGTATTTCTAGTTTATCAATGGACTTGGTCATTGGCATTTACATTGGCATTTACATGTGGGTACAATGGATGCTCGCAGTGGTTTCTCTCTTGTTCGCCGTAGCTCTGTGTGGGAGAATCCACTGCTTGCAGGGTAGTTGGAAGCAGGAGATGGGGGGTCGATGGAGAAAAACGCCTTGGAGAGGGGGAAGGTTCGGACATTTCATATTCATAAGTTGGCTCATTGGAACCTGGTCAAGCCCAAATCATACCGTCCAGAAGGACGTCGGACACCTTATTGAGACTTATATAACGGAGTAACTGGTTAGCTTTCAGTTGAGGTTGGGGGTAGCAGTTTTTTAATTAAATTTGGGACTAAGCAACCCGAGAAGCTAGGTGGTACAGTGGTATGGTAGGCCTAGCTGAGGTGACAGGTTCAATCCTGAGTGGAGATTTTTTTAGGTGTTCACTATTGGCATATTGCTTCACTCACTGCTCGCAGTTTGAGCACTCTTGTGACTCCACAATGCAATCCAACAATGTGTAACCGTACATCCTGTTCCCAATTTCAGGAGTTGCCATAAAGCCATTATGGTAACAACCGGGAGGGCACACTGTATACACAATTGTATACTGTTCTATTTACGTATTTTATGACACTTGATTAAAGTTTACATGTCTGTAAGTACGCAAATGAATGTTTATTCAAGCAGTGAATGAGAATATAAAATGAATGCACTCACTGCTTGTCTTTGGGTTGGAGGTGCAGGCAAACTATATGGAGATAAAGCAAGTATAATAATATTATACAAAGATCAAGGTTACGTTAATGTTAACAGAAAATAAGTTACTCTAACACAATGGTAACCACAAAGAATTCATTAATTTATAGGAATGAATTACAATTACATTAGGGTACATGCAACTACTTTTACTGTTAATTCACATTTAAAGGTACAAGGGGATAATGCTGAGTTGTGAAGGACTTTTTCGGTCAATTTTCACTTTAGTTATTTCTGCCACTAAAATGAATTTGTTAGTCAGTCATTGTCAACTCATATTTCTCATTTCTTAATCTTCTCAAGTTATTTCTCATGACTTTCTTTGAAAAGATTTTCCTACTGCACACACAATTAGCAAAGTGGGAGTTAAAAGTAAGAAGTACAGTTCAAGTTGCAAGAAATTTACAGGTTAACAGTAAAACATAAACAAGGTCACCATAATAAAGGTTCCATTTCAAGGTTGATAGGCATTATTGTTAACCCATTTGCTCCCAAGGGTGCCAAACATAAAAATTGAACAACAATCTCTAATTTTAATTTGTAAAATATTGAAAAACAAATGGTACCATGCAAAAGTACTGCCAAAGAGGTTTTATTTGAATGGTCACACCATAGGATTTCGTCCACAGACTCAAAAGTTATAATGACACTACATGTCTACATTATTGACTCTGGGAGTGAAAGGGTTTTTGAGAACGTAGTGTAGATCTTACTTTTGAGTCTGGACAAAATCCTATGATGTGGTCGACCATTCAAATGAAACCTCTTCAGCAGTACTTTTTTGAAACCTCCTCAGCAGTACTTTTGCATGGTACCATTTGTTCTAACTTTTGAGTCTGTGGACAAAATCCTATGGTGTGACCATTCAAATGAAACCTCTTCAGCAGAACTTTTGCGTGGTACCATTTGTTTTTCAATATTTTACAAAACAAAATTTGGGATTTTTTCTTAAATCATTTGATTCTTGGCACTCTTGGGAATTACAGGGTTAAGAAGGGTGGGCAGTTTAAATCCTGGTCGGCCATACAGATTATGCATTGTGTTGTTCGCTTTAGAAAAGGCACTCTATTTGTCAATGCCTCTGTCCACTCAGGTATGTCTATTTATTACATGAAGAGCCATTTCACCACCATTTTTTCAGTTATCTGATAATAGGTGTTTTAAGAGTTATTTTGATGGGAAATATTATGTCACTTGAAGTGGCGGGAACATATTTTAACAAGCGACGCAAGTTGGACAAGGACCTGGGTTCTAGTGACATCATTAGTGTGTTTACAACTGAGCGCGTCGCTCGTTTTACAGTGGAGTTTTGGCAACTGGAAGGATTATTTCAATTAAATATGGCTGAACGCAACACATATTTTAGCCTCGGTTCGGCCCACTCTCCATTATGTTTTGTTGTGATCAAACACATGAATGACAGCCAAAAAGCTGAAAATGTCGCAAATTTCAGACCCCAGGGGGAGTTTTTAAGGTTACAGTGTACCTTCGGGGGTGTCTCCAGTATAACAGCTCTAGCGTCTTAAGATTACACTTAATATACCTAAACCCAGATATCAAATTAAAGCTTATAGAGCTGGCTATCTAAATATGGAAACCATTTGGTAATAAAATGAATTGTCGAATTTTTTACGACGTCTAAACTCGAACATCCGAATCAGCTTTAAAACGCTATAACTCAAAGCGATTATTGTATTTTGCTAATTTGATTTGTTCTCGGATTTCCGGACACGAAGCGCTAAAAAAACGTGTCGGCGATTTCCCATATTCAATTGCAGTGAAAAGTTACAGAACATTTTCGAAAAAGGGAGAAAAAAAATTGGAATGATCGCACGGAAATGGCTCTTGACGAAAAAGTTTTCGGAATTAAGAAATTCGCCGACACGTTTTTGTTGATTATATGTTAGCCTAGCTTCTGTCCAAATTTGAGGAAAATCGAACAAATTCCCTTTGAGTTGTAGCTCTTTAAAGTGTCCCCAACAAGCGAAAAATTAACTTTGAGAAAACAGCGCTTAAAAAAACATATCGCATAAAAACATAAACAAACTCCGCCCACAAAAGTTATACCGTCATTTCTCCGTCAATTTTCACCAATTTTCGATAATTTTTTTTTTGGGATGAAAGTTCATTCTGTAAACTTTATTTTGACGCCAAAAAAAAAAATTTTCGATAAATTTTCGATCTCAAGGTACACTGTAACCTTAAACTGCTAAAAATAGTGGATCCTCTTTGCACAAAGGAGGAAAACGATTTAAAATGAACTAAAGGTGATATAAACAACATAAAACCCTAAAACAAAACGTAGTGAAATTTCACTTAATGTGTACTTTAAAGGGAGGAAGAGTGTCTTTGTGTGTCTACAGTCCACAGCAAGGTATGTTGCACACTCCTGCAATTTTAACACTCTTCTTCAAAAATGAAATACTATTTTGCTTTACCTTTTTTTTCATAACAAAAATTCAACTTATGAGTGGGTTATTATGCTGCAATGTCCATTAACCTACATATTTTTGCCTTTGCTCTGTTGATCCAGTTGTTTAGTAAGAGAGGCTACTGTTTTTGAAACAGTAGGTAGACCCTCAGAACTTATCTGCAAAATAAGTAATTATAGTAATTATTATTTTTCAGTAAATTATGTGTTCCACATAAGAACTACAGTAAACTTCATTGTTCTGCGGCAATGGCTCTTTTCCACATAGAATATCTTTGGTTTCAAGAATAGAGGAAGGGCTGATGGTTCATAATTATATTTCAGTATAAAAATAAAGAAAATCCATTTGTGTCAACTAAATTTTAGGAAATGTTTGTACTTAACCAATCAGAATAGCAGCTGACAATAGCTAATAGTTTTGATTCTTTGATGAAGTTCCCCAAATACAATATCTTTTAAAAACTGGACATTGTGCGATTGGGTCTCAAATTATATTTTTACTTGAAACCTTAAAAAAGTAAGACAAAAATGCACCTTCAACCTTAACCTTAGTTTTTGAGTCTACGCCAGTGAGATCGCTAGTTGTAACAATGAAAAAAGTTGACATTCCATCGTGCATTGCTGTACAGCACTTTCCTTCTTATGCGGATCACTACTTAAATACTTAGATGAACTAAGAGATTTTCAAAAATAGTGGACCCTGAAAATAACTACCCCCCCCCTACCCCCCACACCACACCCACTTTATTGGACCCTTACTGTTATCCTTTTAAGTGTTGTACACTAGTGGAACCTTGATTTAATAAACCTCTATATAACGAAGTCCTCGGTATAACGAACACAATCCGGCAGCCTGAACGTAAAATCTACCCTGTTATAATGAATGAATGTCAACGTGCAACGAAAGATAAATGCGGGACAGACCAATAGTGTGTGCTATAGGGCAAAGGTATAGCCTGTACAGTTTTCAAGTGTACTGTAGCTTTGCACAGGCATTAAAATGCAAATGTTATTTGTTGAGATCCGGAAATACGTAACACCATTACAAAACAATCATTAACTATACCTCGATATAACGGACACTTTGGTTGTTTTTCCGTAAATTGGTTATAACGAGGTTTTCGATATAATGAACCCTCAATATAACGAACCAATTTCCCCAGTCCCTTGGCATTTCAATAAATCAAGGTTGCACTGTAATTGTAATTTTCCTTTTTATTCACATTCGTTTTAATTAATTCTAGTCATTTGCAAAGTTTAAATTACTGCATGTTACTAAATTTAGCATAAATTATCTAAAAGTCTGTTTACATGCAATGAAGTATCACAAAAATGTTCCCAGTCCACAGAACAGACTGAGTTCATTAATTTTTGAAGATTCCATTTTGTGAATTTTTTTTAGAAAAGTGCATGAAACAAACCAAGATATAATCCATGCTGAAGGAGGCATTACGGTAGACTATAAATGCAAATAAACCATTTTGTCAATAAAATAATTATTATTTAAATAATTCTGAACTTACTGGTGGAAGAATTCCCTTTTTCTTTAAAGACTATAAAAAGAGAAGGAATTCAATGTTAATTATCAACACTTAATAATATAATTTATATAAGAAAAGTTACTTGTATCTTGTTCAAACAATAATATTCAAAACTTCCATTTATTCAACCAAAAAAGGATACTGATAGAGACTGGGGCGAGCATGGATAAGAAGTAGACGTGTCTAACGGAGCTCCGACTGAGGTCGACGATTTTGAAATTTTTTTGGATGATTTCAATGTCCACAAAGAGAAAAGATAGGTCTCCAAGCACGAAGACAACCAAAGAATCGCCAGACGAGAAGAAAAGTAAAGAAGAGGTAAAAGAGTTACAAAGCGATTCTGACGAGGCCTTCGAGGCGCTGGAAATGGCGGAAAGTTTGGGCAGCAAATTGGAAGTAATAATGCATAAGCTGAACAAACTCGACGTCATTGAAGCTAGAATTAACGAGGTGTTCACGACGCTTTCCAGTATTCAACAGTCGCTAATTTGTCTAGAAGAGGACGTTGAGAATTTAAAAACCAAGACCGGGAAACTGGATAACGTTGTTAAAGAACTTGAAGAGAGCGTAAGTTTTAATGACGAAGACATCAGCAACTTAAAACGTGACACAAAGGGTGCGGAAAAGGAACTAAACGATCTCAGGAAACAAATTCTTTATTTAGAAACATATTCCAGGAGGGAAAATGCGATATTTCATGGTATAGAGGAAATGGAAAGTACGGACGATTCCCAGCAATTGCTTGAGGATACGAGGAAAGTTATGTATACCTTTATGGAAGAGCATCTTGACATCGAGAAACCTCAAGAAAAAATTGAATTCCAACGAATTCACCGTTTGGGGAAACCAAATCCAAGGAGAACTCGCCCAATAATTGCAAGATTCCTCAGGTATTCTGACAAAGAACTGGTTATGGACAAAGCCCGCAAGAAGTTAAAAGGAAAAGATTTCTACGTATCTGACGATATTCCAAAGCCTTTATACGAAGCAAGAAAGAATCAAATGAACAAATTCAAAGACGCAAAAAGTAAGGGATACTCTGCGTACTTCAACAAAGCCCACCCGGATAATTTATATGTAAATGGCAAATATATCGCCCCTGACACGCCAATTGATTAATTTTCCTTGATTTTCAGCGTTGATGTAATTTTCCTGAATTTTGTCTTTTCTTGCTCAAGCAAAGCGAATATTGCATATTTCTATCCCTTTTGTGGCATTGTACTTTTTTAATGCAACACTATTTTTGAGTTATAAATTGTATATTATATTATAACCACTGCCGACCACTTTTTCGGAGTGCTCTAAACAAAACATCCGACGGAAAGCAGGCATCGCTCAACTCGAGGTAATTTTTATGTTATTTGTTTTATGTATCTATGTTTATGTAAATGTGTGTGGTACTTTATGGATATATTGTGCAACAGCTTCAGGGTTTTGGCGCCGACACATGAGGGAATTATTCAACAAACTAAACAAAATTATTTATGGCTTTGACAATAGCATCGTTAAATGTCAGGGGACTAAGAGATGACATTAAAAGAAGAGAAGTGTTTAATTGGCTTCGAGCAAAAAAATATGCAATTTATATGCTGCAAGAAGTTCACTCAACTGACAATACTAATCACAAATGGTCGGCAGAATGGGGCTATCGAACTATTTTTAGTACCTACATGAGCAGCAAGGCAGGGGTAGGCATACTTTTCAACAACAACTTTAATTTGGTAATTCAAAAAGTTTACACAGACCCTTCCGGACGTTTCATTATTTGTGATATAAAAGCGGATGAAAAGCTCTTAACCTTGGCTAACATCTATGCTCCAAATGAAGACAACCCAGATTTTTTCAGTGTTTTTTTTGAACACCTCACGGATTTTGAATGCGATGATATTATCATAGGAGGCGATTATAATATGGTACTTGATATAGAAAAGGACAAGAAAGGCGGCCGCGCTAGAACACATCAAAACTGTCTTAAAATTATTCAGGAATTTTCAGAAAAATTTGACTTAGTGGATGTCTGGAGAGTTATACACCCTGAAATTAGAAGATATACATGGCGCCAATGTCATCCAAAGGTACAATGTAGACTAGATTTTTTCTTAGTTAGTCAAAGTACAATTAACATCACATCTCTCGCAGACATTACTCCTGGTTATAAAACTGACCATTCCATGATTATTTTAGGTTTACTACTGCATTCCAATCCACGGGGTCCGGGTTTTTGGAAATTGAACACATCTCTTCTGTTGGAAATGGACTATGTTAATCAAATTAAGACAACGATTCGAGAAACTAGAGAGGAATATAATGATCCTGAACTGGTCAACCCTTCACTTCTTTGGGAAATGATAAAGCTAAAAGTGCGTGAGAAATCAATTTATTATTCCAAGATTAACAACAAACAACAGAAACAACAGATAACTGAACTAGAACAAGTAATTGCTAAATTGGAAGAAAAAATCGACAAAATGGACATTAGTGATCCGCAATTGTTTCTTTTTGAAAATCAGTTAAATACGAAAAAGGCAGAAATGGAAAAAATCATTGAATTTCGCACTAAAGGCGCAATACTGAGATCCAGGACAAAATGGTACAATGAAGGAGAGAAAAACACAAAATATTTTCTAAACCTGGAAAAACGACACTTTAAACAGGGGACAATAAGCCAAATTAAAACAAATGACAATGAAACCGTCACCTCCGATAAACAAATTTTAACTGAATGCGAAATATTTTATAAGAACCTTTATACATCTAAACATAAAACGAGGAACGATTATGATACAACTTTTTTCTTTGAACACGAAAATGATACAGTCCTCCATGATTATGAACAGAATGCGTGTGAAGGTGTGCTTACAGAAAAAGAGTGCCTCGAGGCTCTAAAAAACATGGAAGCTGAAAAAACTCCTGGAACTGATGGGCTGCCTGCCGAATTTTATAAGGTTTTTGGAAAGATATATCGGTCACTTTAATCAATGCTTTAAATTATGCCTATGAAAAGGGACAACTTTCAGTAACCCAGAGAAGAGGAATTATCAAACTTATACCTAAGAAAGATACAGAACCTTATTTTCTTAAAAACTGGAGACCCTTAACTTTACTTAATTGCGATTATAAAATAGCGGCAAAATCGATTGCTAACCGCTTAAAAACTTTTATCCCTAAACTTATTAATAATGACCAGACGGGCTTCATCAAAGATAGATTTATTGGAGAAAATATACGACTCATAGACAGTGTTATTTGCTATGCCAAAGAAAAAAATTTGCCTGGACTACTCCTATTTTTGGATTTTGAAAAAGCATTTGATACAATCGAATGGCCTTTTATTAGAAAAACTTTAGAATATTTTGGTTTCGGAACCAGCATCACTAGGTGGGTAAACCTTTTTTATTACCACCCAGAAAGCTGTATTTTAAACAATGGATGGGGGACCAATTTTTTTAAAATCCAACGAGGTGTTAGACAGGGTTGCCCTCTCTCGCCTTACCTTTTTATTTTATCAGCAGAGGTTTTGGCCAAGGCAATTCGTAAAAATAAAAATATTAACGGCATGCGCGTAAAGAACAAAGAAATTAAGCTAAGTCAGTATGCAGACGACACGACGCTAATATTAGACGGGTCTAGAGAATCTCTATTGGCCTCACTTCAACTTTTAGATGGTTTCTATGAGGCCTCCGGCTTGAGGCTCAATGACAAAAAAACAGAAGCTCTTTGGATAGGAGCAAATTGTGGAAATCAAGAAATACTACTCACTGGGCGAAATCTTAAATGGCTAAAACACAAAGTTAAAACGTTAGGAGTTTGGCTCTCAGTTGATCCGGAAGCTACCGCAACCCTAAATTATAATGACAAACTAGATAAAGTACGGAACATTTTAAGCTGCTGGAAATATCGCAGGCTTACTATGATAGGTAAAATAGCAGTTCTAAAAAGTTTAGTAGCTTCTCAACTCGTTTATGTGCTGTCTCCTTTACGCACAAATGTGAAAGCTGTCAAAGAAGTAAACAAACTATTCTATTCTTTTCTCTGGAATGAAAAAGGAGATAAAATCAAACGAAAAGTCATTATTAATGATTACTCAAAGGGCGGACTAAAAATGATAGATATAGAGTCTTTTAATAAGTCTCTAAAAACCATATGGATAAAAAAATATTTAGATAAAAATAACCAAGGAAAATGGAAATTGTTTTTTGATCTTGATTTAGAGAGATTTGGAGGCACAATATTTCTCACGGGTAACCTTAATATGAATGACATCAATAAGATCTACAAAATCCATAACGGTTTTATAAAAGAGGCTCTCACAATTTGGACGGAAATAAATTTTGAGAACCAAATAATTTCTGAGAATCAATTTCTTGACCAAAGCTTATGGCATAATTCACTTATTAGAGTTAATAATCGACCTCTTTTCTTTCCAGAGTGGTATAAAAAAGGAATTATACAAGTGAAACATCTGAAAGATGACTCAAATAATTACCTATCTTTAACTGGCCTGCAAGAAAAATACTGTCTGACCGTATGCCCTTTAAAGTACTATGGTCTCTTGTCTGCTCTTAAATGCCTCTGGAATATACATAAAAATAAATGTGCTACAAATAACTCTGAATATGAAAGCTTTTCCACAAGATTGATGCGAGCCAATAAAACAAGCCCATTGGTATATAATAAACTTATAGAGAGAAAAAGCATTCTTCCTACACAAAGTCAACAGAAATGGAAAAGCGATTGCAACTTAAATGATGATAAATGTATCAACTGGTGCGAGGCATACCTTCTGGCTTCCAAATGCACAAAAAGCACGAGACTTATTGAATTTCAATTCAAGTTTTTACATAGACGAATACCAACTAATGAATTTCTACATAAAATAGGAATAAAAAATGATCCAAAATGTTCCTTTTGTGAAAAAGAACCAGATAAACTTGAACATCTTTTCTGGTCTTGTCCGAAAGTTGTTTCTTTTTGGAATTTTTTAATGGCCCGGTTAACTCTATCCCAAATTATTTCAGAAAATTATATAATGAGTACATCTCTTGCTTTGGGACTGATGCCGGATGCTTCAAAAAACCATCTACAATTAAATTTCTGCTTTCTGCTAGCAAGACACTACATCTGGATTTGTAAATGCAAAGAAACAGCACCTACAATCGAATGCTTCCTGCGATACCTTAAAACAATTTATGAAATCGAAGTCAAAGCGGGTGACACTCTCCCCAAAAAATGGAAACTCCTAGACACTCTTTGGTAAGAGATCCCCCCCCCCCCCTCCGTTCCCCTCCTTCCCCTCCTCCTGTAGCAATATCCTTCAGTAGAAGTTGGCGAAAATGCCCTGTAATGACTGGCACAATGTTTTTAAACCCCTTTTTTCACCATTGTTATTAACTGTGTAAATAAGTAATGTGAGTAGTCAGATGTGTAAGTATCGCTTGTAAATAATGTACTTAGTATAGCAAGTGATGTAAATACTGTTAGTATAATGATGTAATTCGTGAATCAATGTAAGTAAGTTATGTAAAGTTTAATAAACGTTTTGTGTCAAAAAAAAAAAAAAAAAAAAAAAAAAAAAAAGGATACTATACCTCTAGTTCATTCTTTACACCGAACAACTCATTTTTAAGTTGCACATTTTCTTCTTGTACTGAAAAAATAAAAAATAAGAAACATGTTACACGTACAACATATCACACAACATTTTGCTCACAAGTAATTGCAATAACAAGCTACACAGTGGCACATAATTTGGAACAAATCTTACATTTCAACCATTTTTCTTCGGCCTTCGTTGTGGTATTGTGAATCTGTTTTTGACAGAGAACATAGGAATAAAATCACTAAAATGTTAACCAAGAATACTTTCAAAAACATGTTTTCATGTCTCATACAGCCATTCCAGCCACCTCTCTAACATGGTTGAAAACTGAAGATATACCCATTGCAGAGATGTAATGCTGTAACTGCCTGCCTTAGTAATAAAACTCAGTTATGGGCATTTATCATTTGTTAGAACTGGCCGGCCAATTTCTTAATTAGGATGCGATTATTCTTCAGAAATGGCCAGCTACACCGGTTCCCAGTACTTTTGCATCGAGGTGCCATTTCTTTTTCAGTATTTTACAAAATGAAATTTGGGATTTTTCTTGAATTTTGATATTTGGCACTCTTGGGAGTTAAAGGCTTAATACCTTTTTCTTCAGCTAGAAACTAACTGTGATTCACGATCATAAGTCCTCTAACGAGTAGTTAAAGACTTAACCCTTTCACTCCCAGAGTCAATTATGGAGACATGCAGTGTAGTTCCAACTTTTGAGTCTGTGGACAAAATCCTATGGTGTGACCATTTAAATGAAACCTCTTCAGCTGCAGTACTTTTGCATGGTACCATTTGTTCTAACTTTTGAGTCTGTTGATGAAATCCTATGGTGTGACCATTCAAATGAAACCTCTTTGACAGTACTTTTGCATGGTACCATTTTTTCTAACTTTTGAGTCTGTGGACAAAATCCTATGGTGTGACCATTCAAATGAAACCTCTTTGGCAGTACTTTTGCATGGTTCCATTTGTTCTTCGATATTTTACAAAACAAAATTTGGGATTTTTCTAAATTTTGATATGGCACTCTTGGGAGTATTTAAAGGCTTAATACAAAATCTAGATTCCAGAGAGGGAGCTTATAAGCTTATTTGCTCTGTAGAAATAAATTCTTCTGCTCTTTTGATATGCACAGTACCTCAATTTCATCTGTTTCTTCCATAACTGGACAACCTGACAAATAAAGCAATCCACATTTTAGCTTCTATTCAATACAAATATAAATGCTTGGTTTATTTTGCCCGTTCTAAATGTGATAGGTAATCATCAACTGCCTTTAACATGGGGATGGCATTGGAGAGAGGGGAGGGTGGGGAGTTGGACGCAGAGGGTAGGGGTGGGGCGGGTTTTGGCAGAGCAAAACGCGTAGGAGAGGAAAGGGTCCGAAGGTTGCTTCATATTCACGAGTTGGCTTGCAAGATGCTCCTTTGATTTAAAGGGGCTATGTCACATTTCATCATCATCATCTGTCGACTCAAACATGATATTTGAGATGGGCCCTGTGTCTGACATGCCACATGTCCCGATCAGCCAACAGGCTAGCAAGTTCTTCCCTAGACTCCACCTCTGCATCTTCCATTAAAATACCAAGCAACGTCTTTGCCCAGGAACTCGTCTGCCAAGCGTCTGATCATGATGGGAGAATCATACCTGGCGAATCATGTTTGAGAAACACCGGGTCTGCACAATGCAGTGCAATCGGTTGTAACTTGAACTAAAAATTACCTTTTAAGAACATTTTTAACTACAGAAATGAAATCCTTGGTTACACTGTAACTTTAATCCTGGATTGGAATTAATCAGCTTTCAAACATGATCATGATAAACACAGAGATGCCAACCTCTGGAGATTAAAATAGGGAGTTTTTTCTGGGGGTGAAATTCCACCACCAAACCCCCACCCCCGAGGCGTAAATCGAGCGACGTAGTCGCGAGAATCAAGGGGGGGGGGGGATTTTTTTGGCTTTACCCTCTAAAGGTACCATTTTCTGCATTCCTGAGACCCGAAAAGTGTTTGTGAAGTTAAGATATGATGAAAGACCACATTTTTTTTCGATTTTGGGAAAATTTGGGTCAAAATCATAGCTTATTTTAGAGAAAAGATCCAAAGTCGCTTTTATCCGGGAGATTTGGTGACCCGTACGGGAGACCGGGAGATTCGTTCCGTATCCGGGAGACTCCCAGATAATCCGGGAGAGTTGGCATGTATGTAAACAGTGGATCAGAGTTGGGTGTCTTACATGTACTACTGTCTGATGTGTCCTTTAGACGTCTCCATTTTGTATCAAGGGATGAGATTTCTGTCTGCGCAGTTTGGTCACTTGTATTTCTTACACACACTTGCTTGAGGATAGGGCTTGTGCTTCGGTTAACCAAGATTGGCTTAATCTGGTTTGCCTTTTAAAATGAAATAAAATAGAATGATAATAATGCATTTATTTAGTGTCATATGACAGGGCATGAAATTAACTTTTTTCTCAAGGAGACATTCGGCTACTAAATATCCCAAAGTGGTCGCCAAGTCCATAAAGTTAGTAGCCATTCTTTTTTTCCAAAAATGAAAACAAAAAATATTGACATATACAAATGAGAGCACGAGTGATGTGGAATATTCTGAGCCCGCAATATGCACTGTTAGCAAAAGGGACATTTGAACGCACAATATACAATGTAACCTCTGAAATATCCAAGATGGCAGATATCGACGTTTCACTTCGTAGAGTTCGTGAAGGTTTTGCTACAAACCTCGTCATTTGCACCGATTTTCCCACCTTCAAGCTTTATTTAATTGCACATATATAAAGGTACTATGAAGCAAAGGGTTCTGGTCGCCAATGTGGCGACTACAGTGTAACTTAGAACCATCTCTAGTCGTCCGCCTCTAGAGAGTTAATGTAACCTGATACCACAAATCTGTGATGTCAGGACTGAAACAGGATCATTCTCACTATCTTACACTGACATTAGACCCTAGGACAAGCAAAATATTAGAAGTACTGTACTACATTATTCACAAAGACATTTCACCAACATAATACTGTGCCTGTTCTTGGTCAAATTTGTACAAACTTGCAATTTTAGTGTCTGCCTTCAGAGGTATATGTAACCAGAATTTTATTAAAAAGTGTCAGCTGTCTGCATTAAAGAGAGTTTAGTTAGAGACAAACAAGTGAAATTTGGCCAAGACCAGCCAACCGTGTGCACCTTTGAGAGGTGTCTGTCTTGGAGAGGCGAAGATGTTTAGAAGAGATGGTTTTCCACAGTGAAAGAAATCCAATGGTTTGAAATTCACCAAAATGTATACATTGAAGAATTTTAGGTTAACCCACCTTGGTTTCAGTTGCCCATTTAATGGACCTGTTTGATCCATTGGAGAACGATGTACTATTCTTCAACTTAGCTTCACAGTTGAGAAGCTTATTCGTTTGTAGATAAACCATTTGTTCCAACCTACAAAAAAATAAGTTGTGTGTGTAAGGTAATTGCAGCGCATCACTTATATTGGGTTACCATAGCAAGAAGCAACTAGTAGTATAGCCACTTCTCCCTGGATGGGATGCTAGTCCATTGGCAGGGTTCTACGGGGAGATTTTGGGAAGGCTAGCGGCTATTCTGACTGTATAAAAAATGGTCATGTTGACATGGCCTTTTGCTGCTGTCCAGTGGCAAAGTAAGTTTGCCAAGAAATCAATTGCTGATGCCTACTGACTATTTTGGCAATGCAAATCATTTTAGCCAAGTAATTTAAAGGAAAAGTTTATGCAAATCTGGACGAAATCTGTATCCGATTTACAGATACTGTATTCACTTAAACATTCATTTCTTTTGTGTTTTCCTTTTGAATAAAATCAAAGGCTCCTAAGAGCCAACTCGTGAATACGAAATACTAACACGTAATGCAATATTGCAGTTTGCGGTAAGCTTATGTTTTCACACTGACACGGTTCAATATTTTTTTAAAAATTAAACGTAAAAAGAAAAATACAGTACATCACTTTCATAATGTTCAGTCCGAACAAGAAAGAAAAAAAAAGAAGAAAAAAAGGAGGTCCCGAGCGAGACTTGAACCTTGGGCCTTATGGCTGTCATTCCACGCGTCAAACCACTCGGCAATCGTGATTACTGACTTAGAACAGGATAAAGTAACAATGTAATTACTTCAAGGTAGATAACCATCAAAACTAGTGTCTCAATTGAAAAATCCTTTTAGACATCTGAGAGAAACGGGCGCAAAAATAGTGTACTAATGATGTAATGCTACCCAGATCAGGGTAGTCCTTCTGATTGGTTGAGAGATCGTTTCAACCCATCAGAAGGACGGCAAGGTATTTTTGCACTCGTTTCTCAGACGTCTTTTTGTGGAGGGAACCATAGTGGCGTCAACGTGAAAAGTCATCTGTTTCCTCAGGCTATCTTCAAGCATGGCAGCATCTTTTACAAGCTAGGTGGCTTTCAATTTGTCCAAAATCAAGCCATGCTTGAAAGGACTGGGGATAACACTGATTGTAGGGTTGCCCGCCGTGCAAAATTGTTGCATGTGGCCTTCAATTAATAGCAAAACAATGACCTGTAAATTTTTTTGTTGGATTGTGCTTCATTTTCGAGAAAAAATGTAGGCAAAAAACATCTGTTTTTGCTGTTGGCACCTTAACAAAAGAAACCTTTTGTTTCTCTGACAATGAAATCAGCGAAGCGGCAGATTAGCCACTGTACCATATTCCATTACAGTGATTTCTACTCAGGAAAAAATGCCAAATATTAATACAATTTTTATTATGCTTTTTACTTGAGATAGCAGCACTGAATTTTGTTGAGCTTGTTAAAAATGACCAAAGCAAAATAAGTTCAGTGGGATTGCAAGATCGCTTGTATCACACCACGTGCAAGTAGGTGATAAGAAGTCAGCTTATATTCTTACATTTTCTGTTCCATATCAATTACAAGGAAGAACTATTAAATAGAACTTAATTGCCATAATTTCTATGTTTAAGAACCTGGCGTAATAAATGATAAAATACAAATTTAAATGGGGTGGGGGGGGGGGGGGGGGGGGGAGGAGGGTGCCCTTATAAAACGTGGAGGTGTTCATGTCTGTTAGAAGCAATAGGTCTAACCCTAACTCAGAGTCAATTATGGAGACGTGATTTAGTTTTAACTTTTGCGTTTGTGGATGAAATCCTATGGTGTGATCATTTAAATGAAACCTCTTCTGCAGTACTTTTGTATGGTACCATTTGTTTTTCAATATTTTACAAAACGAAATTTGGGATTTTTCTAGAATTTTGATATTTGGCACTCTCGGGAGTTACAGCCATGCTCTGTCATGCGTGACCAGTAATCCACAAGACTGAAATGAACATTGGAATATTTCTTTGTAATGTCCAAGATTTGAATGAAACCTTAAAGATCTCTCTGGAAAGCACTTTGAAAGTCACGAGTTAACGGAAAATAACTCCGCTACACGCATAAAAAGCCTAATATTGTTTGGGTATGTAACATTTCAAATAAAATGATATTTTGTTGCTGTTTGTTTCCGAAAATGCAGTAAAATTCTCACGGGAATTACGAATCTCGGAATGAATTTACAAAATTGACGTGTAAACTTGAAAACTCCATTCAAATTTTCAAAAATACTGGTCATGCATGAAGGAGCATGACTGTAAAGGGTTTACATGGACTTCTGTAAAGGGATTTGCACAGAACAAAATTTGATGGAGACGATTGGTTTTGGACTTACGCTCCGTAAGGACCTGAGAGGTTGAATGAAATGGAAATTTCAGTGGAAATCTCCAAGGTGGCTTTTTCTTCCACTGCTTCGGATAGAATGGACCAAAACATTGTTTTTCTAATTTAATTTTGGACAGATAAACCATCGTTACTGCTGGAGCATTATGCATTGCTTAGAAGTGGAGATATAGCTCAGTGAGTGTTGAGATGACTTTGTTTATACCATATGGTATGCAAATTTGGGTAGAAAATTGAACTATGAGGAGGTCTACTGGAATTCAGAAAATGTTATTGTTTATATGTGGAGGGAAGAAAACTGGAGTACCTCGAGGAAAAGCCTCCATGCAATTAAATAGAGAACAAACAACAAATCCACGCTGTGACTGCCTCTTCAAGGTGTTTGTGTAAAAGCAACCCAGTTACTCCATTGCATGCAAGTCTTGACATGTCTGAAGGATTGTAATTGTATTATTAGATTGTATTTTGTTTGTCACAAAATCAAGAACCAGGCTAAACAAACAGCTTTTGAACTTAATACAACTTGACACTGAATTCAATATTCTCCACAAGCAAAATTTTTAATACCTAATATTAACCCTTTCACTCCCAGAGTCAATTATGGAGACACATAATAAAAAGTGTGTCCTTCTAACTTTTGAGTCTGTGGATGAAATCCTATGGTGTGACCATTCAAATTAAACCTCTTCGGCAATACTTTTGCATGGTTCCATTTGTTTTTCAATATTTTACAAAACGAAATTTGGGATTTTTCTTGAATTTTGATGTTTGGCACTCTTGGGAGGTAAAGGGTTAAATGCAAAGCCAAAGCTCTAAGAGCGGACGCTGTCATAAGCAGACAGCTCTACTTACAGTGGCCTTGACAAGACTCTGGTAAGCAGACAGCGCTACTTACATGGGCCTTGACAAAACCCTGTTTGAATTACAGGTAGAATCATTCCTGTAAGGGTTAAATATAAGGCCAAAGCTTTACGGGCGGGTGCTCTCGTTAGCAGAAAGCTTTACTTACATTGGCCTTGACAAAACCCTGTTTGAATTACATATACAATCATTCCTGTATAAAGGGGCCAGCTCCAGACACATTTTTGCTTCCAGACGGTGTCAGCTTACACTTGAGCTTTGTTTGTGTTATTTTTTAGCCCAATAAGGTGGCATGATTGATAAAACTAAAAAGAATTACTTAACAGTTTTTTAGGTGCATTGTTGGCAGTCATAAACATGTTTTTATAACTAATTAAAGCTTCATTATTTCTCTCTGAGGGAGGTAAATGACATTTTTGAGAAACATGTTTGTTATTTCTCAACACAAAAGAAAAGGGCACAAAAAAAGGTCACTTTGGCATCTCAATATGATCAAAGTCTACGTCTGGTTATATCATTTCTTGGATCTTTTATTACATCAACTGATCTTTTTTTTGGCTCCAACTGATCTCTTTTATGGGGGGTGACAACCGTAACAAATGCTGTTTGAGCAATACTGTGTGGAACTGAAAGTTGCCCCGAAAATTTGGAATATCTTCCTGATTTTTTCAGAGACATCCTCGCAAAAATTTCAAACTTCCTGAAATTTTAACAACAGTATCTCATGTTTCCCCGAAAATTTTTCAAGTCTCCCGATTCCCGGCAAAATCTTCAGATTCCCGGGAGAATTTTGTTTTTCTCCCGAAACAGGCCTTCTTAGAGTTGTCACCCCGTTCTTTTGGCTCATTGAACAAAGCTTCTACACTGTACATGTATAGTAACTCCCCCTATTCCAGTGATAGTCTCTTATAGTAGGACATATACAATGTATATTTTCACCTGAATTTCAACTCTTGTTTGTAACAACAGAGTATCCTTTATAGCGTATCAGGGCAGGCCTTGACTGAATAAGCTTGTATTTCAAAATTTCTAAAGTTACTCAATCCCTGCCTCAAATAGCTGGCGTGATTGAGCTGCAGGGGCAAGAATGTTCCGCTCTTGTTTCAAATATGTATTTGTTTATATTAACACTCATCTTTATGCTAGCTGTAAGTGCCATGTAGGCCTATCTTATTTTGATCAACTTCGGCCAACAACAAGGGCAATGAGGGAATCAACAAATCTGCATTCTCTATTTTCAATTTGCCCATAATACACTTTGTTTGCCCCCCCCAAATTTTGCATAAACTATTGTTTTGAAATGCTTTTGGGAATATGCAGTCCTCCCAAGAGCATTTACAAACATTATAATAATATATAGAATCCCATACGTCAAAGAAAACTCGCATTCTTATTGGCTAACGAAGCGAGGGTATTTAGCGTGGAATTGCATTCTCGAGAAGTGATATTGCATATCATCTTCGAAGGACAATGTTTGTGTACTTTCTTTATATAGTATGTATACCTTCTTTTAAAATAGTGAGCTTTGATATGAAGCGAAAAACACAGGCGTGCTATTCACAAATGATAAATTTATCTAGAGTGAATTCCTGTTCCCAATTTTATAACCAATATGTGAACTTTATAGAGAGTGAAGAAGCCATTCACACTGCAGTCCTACAAGAAGAGAGCGAGCTACTGGCAAAAACCAATATTTCATGCTTAGAAAAAAAACATGTCCAATTCAAACAAAGAAGTTTATGAAAACAAGCATACGGCACTGAGCTAATAAAAAGTAATTTCCATTATACACCGAAACGGCCGTCTGGTTGCTTTAAACAAGAAAACATAAACAAGATGCTGTCCGAAGCAGAGCTTTCAGCGAACTTTCTTATTTCAAAACCAAAACTTATCCCAACTCCTGTCTTGCACAGTATCAAAGAAATATGGTGTAAAAAAGTATATAAGAGGAGGTACAAAAGGCAATAATGATTAAGTAATAATATTAGTAGTCTGGTATTCTTAGAAATGAGTCGCGAAAATAAGGTGAGAATAAAAATATTCCTGTTCAAGCGGAGATGCGCGTCCCGATCCTTTCGTCATCAACTTATGAATTGAAGTGATCGACCGCGATAAGATAAGCATAATTTTTTACGGAATGTTTAATAATAAATGATCCATTAGTACTCACAAATTTGCTTCTTTGTTGTCCAAAGGTTTTTCCCCATTTAGTGTGGTGTTTACTTGTCGCTGTGATGAAATTCTTATTTGCGGCCGGTGATACTTCTGAAGTGTTGAAGCCTAATTTCCACCACAAACATTCGTAGTTCGGCTCCACAGTCTATCACATTATGTACTTTAGTGTACAAACAGCGTCAATTTCAGTCATAAAATGTCATTTACAGATAATCAAAACTAAAATTTGTCACTACCCTAAGGTTTTTTCCTGACTGCGCGTGATTCAAATTCGTGATTTTGAATCAGTCTTGATTTCTATTCGCTAGCTCTTGAGAGTTGGCTTTGAAATGGCTTTCTTGCTGGAAACATTTTTTTTTTCTTTGACATATGCGATTCAAGAAAAATTCATTGCCAGACTCGTGAATTCTACGTTAAATTTCACTTGAAAAACCGATATCGCCCAAATCACGATATCGTATTTTCGTGTGAAATTTAACGTGGAATTCTCTCGTCATACAATGAATTTTTCTATAACAATAGTGTATTATGGGCAATTCGAAAACAGAGAATGGGAATGTTTGTTGGGACTCTTTGGAAATGTTTTGCAAATGGTAGACAACCATATTGAGTATCTGTTTTGAGTTTAAGCAAATTACTTAACTTGGAAAGTCTTAAATGGGGTCACAAAACTTGGTGACTTATCCTAAACAGGACAGTAATAATGAAAAAACAGTAGTTATGTGAATGCAATTTAACATGCAAAATTAAGAAATTCAAGGTTTCAATGGGTTTTGAATCTGTGACCTATAATAATCAATAACAATTACTCTTCTTTCTATTGTATATCAGACATTTCATACATGTACATGTATGATTTCAGTGTTGTTTTCAATATCACAAAAGGCACAAGGTGAACAGAACAAAGCCTGCTAACAAAATAGTCCAAGTGTACTAGGAAAAAAAAATTGAATGGTGTAACTTGATTGATTTTGAGTTAGATAACAGCTGACTTTTGCCACTTAATTCAATTTGCATGCTATAAAAGATTAAAACAGATCAAATGAACTGCTGAGCTCCATGGAGGAATTGGTGGTATATAAAGTTTTAAAAAGAAGATACAATATGGCACTGTTAAAAAACTATTATATTATTCTTAGCATCATTTCAATGGATAGATTAGAGAGATAGATTGATATTGTAGATGGCACAAATGGATCCGTTTGAGTATGACATAATACAACTGAGATTAAATGACAGTTAACAAAGAGGGTGTGATGTCTTGAGTTTCAGATCAGATACCAGTAACCCTAAACCTGGGCCAAAAATAACACAACAGTTATGTCTGGCTAAAAACTCTGATCTCCTGCAATAAATTCAGGATCATGCTCTCCAAACATTAAATCCAATTTCAAAGCCATCTTAGCAACTTACTTATTTGTAACTGGATTTTATTCTTAGCATCATTTTATAACTTATAGTTAGAGAGATAATAGATGGCACAGATGGTTCACAGTATTGGGTTGGGGCTGTTGTTCTTTAGTTTTAATTTAGTTTTATTTTACAGGGCCCAAACTGATAACAGTTGTATAATTGAAGTGGCTACCCTGTTTAAATATTTGTTGTTATTATTATTAATATTTCTGGAGTTAACCCCCAAGAGCTGCATGCAGAGTGTCAAAAAACAAACCAAGAAAAATCCCAAATTTCATTTTGTAAAATATCAAAAAACAAATGGTACTACGTAAAAGTACTGGCAAGAGGTTTCATTTGAATGGTCACACCATAGGATTTCAATGGCAGACTAAAACGTTAGAACTACACTACATGTCTCCATAATTGACTCTGGGAGTGAAAGGGTTGTCTGGTGTTAAGATCAGTTTCAAAAAGATCTCCTGCAATAAATTCTATTAAATTAAGAATTGAATCATCAAATCCTGTGAAACGAAAAACACACCCATTCAATAAAAAAGGGAATTTAGTTTCATCCTTGGCTTAGCTCCTTACAAAAAATATCTTTTCCCAGAGGTTTCTCTCTCCTACAGTCAAAGTTTTCCTGCTAAACTGATTTTCTTTCAAGAATAGGTTCTAATTTTTGAGTGGGTGCACAATCCCAAAGCAGCACTTTTCTTGTGGAGATTCAAATGAAAGCTATACAAAGCAGTACATGTACTTTACACAGCAAAAAAGGGGGCAATTAAGATGAAAGCTATAATGAGTATAACTTTATATGATGCTGTTTATTTTGCAGTACTGCATGGGTGGTTCTAAGTTCTCAGTCTATCATTTAAATCCTACAAAAATGCAACTATTATTCAAATGAAAGCCTTCATACAATGAACTGTACTTTATTTTATGTGTACCTGTAGCAATTCAAAATTTGAATTTCATCTAATGACATCAGTTTTCGTTATTTAATTTCCTATGCTGAATTAACAATTATTCAATATTCAAATCTTGTCTTTGGCACCTTAAACAACAGAAAGGTTTATTTCACCAGTCTGGTGTGCAATATCAGGGAATTCCCTAAAATTTGAAACATCTGGAATGAAATGGATATCTCGCTGGAATTCAGAGTCAACAAAAAAATAATCATTGGTCCAAAGTACAATGCACAAGCAAGTAAACAATGAGGAATTTGACTGTGATTTCACAATCTATCAAAATACAAAGGATTTCTTGTTCTAAAGTTCAAAGGTGAATGTCATTTGGCTTTTAAAGTCTAGTCAGGAATATAATAGGGAACACATGCAAGGACAAATGTGTAGTTCCAGAAAAAATCCATACCCACCCCATGGAAGGTCACTGGAAATTCCTAGGGGGAGGGGGGGTCTTGAAAGCCAACATTTTAGAAGCAAAGTATGAAGCTAAACTGGAATTTCCTGGGGGGATGGGGGTTGCTAAACAAAAAACCTTCTGTGGGGGGAGTATGGAAATTTTCTGGAACTGCACAATTCTAGAATAATGCCAGAGATTTAGGCTGAGAAATAGCCTGCTTAAACTGAAAACTGAAAGGAAAAAGAACTTTACACTCAACATCAGCAACATGATTTAATCCAGGATCATGCTCTCCAAATATCAAATCCAAAAAAGCCTTCTTACACCTTTTAAGCATGTTATTTTTAACGTTGAGCTATTTTTAAAAGAACCATCCCATGATGTAAGAATGTTGCAATTTGCTCAAATTCTTTTACATTGAAGTTGGAGCCCTTGTGTTGTCACTTATTTAATATTAACAAAACTCTACTCATTCTTATTCACATAAACATTAATGTATTACAAAATAAATTCTCCTTGGATGAAAAATAGCTTCTAAGGTGAACAAAGATTTCAGAAATTCGGAGATACTATGGTGTGCGCATAAAACAGTTTTCCCAGTTTTGCTAAGTGTTAGTTCTGATGTGCGATTAGACAAACACCCCCAAGGTAAAACAAACCCTCTAAATATTTATTTTCTATAAATCCCACTTGTGTACTAATGAAAACAGCTCTATCAGACAAGGGAAGCTTCTCTTTTTAAACCTTTTCTCAATAAAATTAATGAGGAAAGAAGAATAAGTGTTAGTTCTGGTATAAGATTAAGGCAAACACCCCAAGGTACTGAAAACATACCCTCTTGAGATTTATTTTCTATAAATCCCACTTGTGTACTTATAAAAACAGCTCTATCAGACGAGGATAAAGTGCTTCTCTTTTTAAACCTTTTCTCCATTAAATAAATGATGAAAGGAGAATAAATATGAAAAGCAGTTGCACCACATTTAAGGGCATCCACTAATAGGCACTCGCATTACTAAGGGTTGCACATTAGAGCTGTTTGTTTGTTTGGTTTTATTTTAACTTCCTGTACCCCCAAAACTAGTTGAAAAGACATCAAACATACACAATCAAATCATGTAGAAAACTTTAGGTTCAATCCACAAAGAAAAGTGCTGCTTTGAGATTTTGCACCCACTCACAGCACTTCTATTAGAATTAGAACCTATCCTTGAAAAAAAATCAATTTAGCAGGAAATCCTCAGAGAGGATTAACTAACAATAGGTCAAAATACATGAATGCCACTGAGGCAGATATTTAATGAGAAAAGCAACCTGAAACTGGAGGCTACACAGACATTGTATTTTTAATCAATAAAGGCTTTGTTTTTTTTGTCTATTTTTAGGTTCATCTACTGTATGGCGGAAACATTTCAATTGTATGTATAATATTTACTTGGCTTCTGAAAAAAGTTGGCATTTAAACTTAAGCATTTACATTTCACAATTCAGCATTAAAATGATTTAAAGTGCTTTACATTTAACTCTTTCACACCCCGAGTCAATTATTAAGACATAATTATAGCCATCAATGAGGATGATACATTAATGTCTGTCAATAAACTCCTATGGTGTGACCATTCAAATGAAATCTCTTTGGCAGTACTTTTGCATGGTACCATTTGCTTTTCAATATTTCACAAAATGAAATTTGGAATTTTTCTTGGGTTAACCTCCTAGGAGAGAAATAAGTGTAGCAATGACAGTGCTCACAATGGGCCCATTGCCAGGACACTAACTGCAGACCTTCAGGTCGAAAGACTGATACCACTACACTTCCATGTCTCCAAAAACAGATAGTGTGTGGAAAGGTTATGTTCTAGATTACGTGAGAACAGACAGAACCATAAAGTTCAGATTATAATGTATTCGCTCAAAGAACTTTTTTGAGGGCTTGCTTGTATTTTCGGGAGAGCTTATTATTGGAGGTTAATTGCACCATGAACTTTTGTCACACAGTCAAACGATAGCCTGTGCATAAAGCTTCCTCTCCGCATCCCTCACAACTGGTATGGATATTCATGTGAGAAGTGAGAGGTATATAATGATTTGAGAAGGGAAAAATGTGGTATTTTGAAACAGTGGTCACATCGGAGAGACTGTATTCCTCCAAAACATTTGTTTAAAATCTCTTGCACTGTATTAATGACTTTCTTTCAACAATTTCTACATTATTTAATACTTCTGCTTCTGTTTTGCTCTATAGAATCTTCTTATCCAATAGCCCATTTCCGAGTTGCTCTTAGCCTCCCTTTCAAACCAAGGCCAAGTGCAAACACATGCAAATAACATTTGTATCCTTTTGTACTTGGCCTTGGTTTGAAAAGGAGGCTAAGAGCAACTCGGAAATGGGCTATTAAGTTGTATATTTGGTGGCATTTGGCGATATAACATGGAAATAATATACAGTGGGGGAACTCCCGCCTTGCGGACACCTCGCTATTACGGACACCCCGCTATTACGGACAGCACCTAAATCCCCGGCGAAAGTTACAGACGCTTGACTGAAACAACTCCTGCTATTACGGACACTTTATTCGGTCCCAACGTCACAATTTCATTGTTTCTCTCTCGTTATAGCGGACACCGGGCAGCATCTTGGAATATAATTTTGCACACATACATGAAGTCTATTTATTCTGCTTTTTGAAATTGTCTTTGTCTTTTTTGGTCGATTGAATTTAGTCTCCTTGGCGACAAAGTGGGGGAAGTTGTAATTCAAAGGAGAAGTACACAGAGCCGATTGGAACGATATTTTAAGGCAATGTGATAGCTGATGCAATCAATAGCTGATGTTCAGTTTTTTCCTTGAAAATATTTTTTTTTAGAAATGTAGATTACTGTACTTCAGTACAGTAGGAAAACATAACGATACATGTGTGGACATTGCTACAAGACCTACAACATACGATGATTGTTGTTTACGTACTTAGAAGAACTACTGTACACAAAGGGTACGTAACTTCTGTTCTGTTAAGTTCTGTTCTGTTTGTAAATAAAGTTCTGGCACTCTTTACGTGCGACAATAGGGAGCTTAAGCAACAACAACGGCAACGCCAAGGAAAATGTCACTTGAAAAAAGGATTCGCACTATTTTAAACTACTTTGCAGTTGCTTCAATTTGTTTAGTTTGTCTAATGTGTCTGGATTGTCCAGGAGCTGAATTTGAAGGGATGGCTTTCCAGTTCAAATGGAGAAAGGAAAATTAACTGTCGCGTGTTCACGTTCTCCACAAAACCTATAATTTGATTATTTGACGTTGTTGTTTTGCAGGGAACGGCAAAGAAATGTACCAAAATGTAAAATGCACGTGCAGAGGCATTGTTTTCGCTCATTAAACTTATTGTTTTGTGCCGCTTTCGCTGCCATCGGCGTCGTGTTTGTTTAAGCTCCCTAATGGGTCTGAAAAAGGTACTGGAGTTAATGAAAATGAACACACATGTGACCCCCTACTGTAAATATGGTTTAAAATAATAAAAAAAAATTCTCGCATCCCGCTATTACCGACTCTCACTATTACGGACACCAAATCGAGGTCCCGAGGGTATCCGCTATAACGGGAGTTGACTGTATTAAGCAAAATTTTGCTACCAGAAATTGTTGACCACAGTGAGAAGAACTTGACAAAAGAAAACAATCTTATCAACTGTATTTACTATGCAGCCATTTTCTCTACCCTTTAGAACACTCTCCAAAGCAGGATTTCTTTACCTTTCAACCATTCCATTACAGTTCTAATCAAACTTACAGAGCTCTTAGTGAAATTCATGGAACATGTTGGTGGTACACATAGTTATGGTATGAAGGTATTGAAAATGGCACTCTTAAAATTACCACCGTAAACACCGGTGTATAAGCCGCACTCGTAGATAAGCGGTACCCCGAGTTTTGAAGCTCAAATTTTGGTAAATAAAAACGTTAGTCGGGAATTGGCTCCACAAAACATGAGTTAGACTTTGCTTCTATCCATTGAATCATCATGTATTGAAAAAAAAAAAAAAACCACAGTTTCAGCAGTTTTTAGCACAGCTACGTTCATTTGCCCGCCAAACAAGCTTGGTGACCGTGCAAATTTCTTGAGCACATGCTTTTGTTTAGCCTGGTTACTATGGTCAACCAAGATGGCCGCTTGTTTACAGCCCACTCTTTTCTTTGGCTTCTTTCATTCGTCTTCAGTGTTCCTTCATTGCTAAAAGCTTCGAAATGTCTGACAAAGATAGTAAGCACTGTTTTAACACAAGTATTTTGACAATTTGAGGCTAAATTTTACAATTTATAGACACAACGCTCCATTTTGTGTGTTACGTGTTCGATGCAGATTGTTCAATTTGATTTTTGGTCTTGGAGGCGCTCTGGCCACTTTGTTAGACAGACAAGACTCACTTTTCTACATCATTTAAAGTTAAAGAATCCTGTTCCACGTTATACACCTCTAATAAATCAAATCTTAATTTTGAGGTTCATAAGTCTGGTCAACTTATATCACTGGAAAGTACGATAACCTTTGTAGATGTTCCCGTTGATAAGCCGCACCCTCGCATTTAATAAAAAATTTTGGGCAAAAAAGTGTGGCTCATACACCGGTGTTTACGGTATTTATCCTAAGAATCATTTGTAATAAATTTAAGCAATAGCCTTTCGGCTCAATAAACCATGCAGGATGTTGCCAAAAGAGCAAGAGAAAAGATTGTAAGTCACGAGCCGAAGGCGACTGATTTCCAGTGTTATTCAAACATCCCATGAGGATTATTGCACCAATAAAAAATAGAAACATGTGGGGTTTATTGCACCAAAAATAATATTGCAGTATAGATTGATGGATTGATAATTTTAGTTTTCTGGCTGAGAATTAATATAAATGCCAGAGTTTCTTGACTGCACAAACTCTTTTCAGATTCAGGAATGGGGGAAATAGCATTTTTGAGGATAACATGAAAAAAACATTTCCTGAAGGGCATGCTGGACCCCCAAGAAGCTCACTGACTTTGTGTGTAATGCTAAAAACTGTCTAGGTAAACTCCTGCATATCACAATGGAATAGCGAAATGCTTATGAGATTATGCTTGGTATTCAGGTAAGGTACAGTAAATGTTGCACATGACCGTGGTTTAACATGGTTCCTGTACATGTAGCATAGCCTGCAAGGCAGATGGTTTTTAGTGGGCAAGTGCTGAATTTGTTTTCCATTTTGGTTATGCAAGACATCTGGGTGAAAGAGGGTTCACGTTCGATGATGAGATCAACAATGGACCAACAGCGGCTGCCTGCGGCGCCTTCATAAGCCGACGTCGATTTCATTCTCATAAGTGTATGTAAAGTGCCATGAGACATGTGATATGTGCGCTATGTAAGTCTCCTTTTTTTTCCTTTTTTCAAAGTTGGGGCAAGCCTGCTCACAGAGGCTGTCAAATCAGGAAGCACCCCTTATCATTTGATCACATGCTGCGCTTTATACCCAGGGATGCATGCAATGCTTGTGACCATTCAAAACTGTCGTATTAAATGACATTCTGTCTTTTTAGCGGTGGTGAAAAGGGTTTACGGAGTGGTGATTTGTTACTAATGTTAACCCGATTTCAGATTCAGAGAAAAATTTTAATGGATTTGTGGACACTGCCATATCAGCAGATTATGAATTTATCACATATTTGGGCCTGGATTGCGGCATTTGCTTCTTATTTATTTCTAATGTTTGGATTTTAACTCTTTACAGACATGTTGTTCTTTTGTTTTCTTTTTTCCCAAGAACAATCATCGATTGGAACAATCTCTCTGCCGAAACCGTTTTAAGTAAATCTATTGATGCTTTTAAAACTCGCCTACCTTAATTTGACTATTTAGATTTTTAGATATATCAGATTTTTAGTTATTTTTATTTAATTCGATTTTTCTTATATTTTATTTATAGTTGGCGTGATATCCCATGGATTTTGCCGACTTAATGAATGTAAATGTAAATGTAAATAAATGTAAGCTGATATCATGTGCGGTTAACCTCATCCGCTGCTGTTGATTAAATATTTCACTGACGTTCACTTGGATCAGCAGATTTATGGATCCTACCAATTTAGCGGATTATGGAGATCCCATATTTTGGCCCGGATTTTGGCTTTTGTTTCTTATACACTGTATATTTCCGATCTTGGATTTAAACTCTGTAGAGACCTGTTGTCCTTTTGTTTTTGTCACAGCTGCAATAATGTGTAGTTAGCCTGTGCTGTTGCTTTAACATTTCATCAGTGTTCACTTGCAATGCATAAGAAAACTTAAGAAACCTTTTCTCTATAAAAATATCCCAAACACGCGCCATTTGCAAGGATTCAAGTCAGGAGATTTTTATCATTTGGATTTGAGTATAAATTTTTGCAGAACAATGTATTCGGCTATCAAAATGTAACCGACTGGCAGATTTGCATACCCATATTCAACCACCTCTTCTTTGTTTCAAATCAAGCTTTTAATTTCAATGCTACCCCATCATGAAAGCAAAAGTCACCAAAAGAAGAGATCATTTTGATCCATTTGATCCATTGTCAAATAAGAATGTTAGTTGGTTTGCCATTGATTTGTAATCTATTGTTATCACATCAAGCATGTTTTTTGCATGAAGCACCAGACAAACATTAGACAGTGGGAATTCCGGCAAAAAATAAAATATTTTATTATAACCTGTTCCCTCCCAGTGTCAATAAAATATTATGGAGACATGTAGTGTAGTTCTAACTTCTGAGTCTTTCAACAGAATCCTATGGTGTGACCATTCAAATGAAACCTCTTCAGCAGTACTTTTGCAGTGTACCATTTGTTCTAACTTTTAAGTCTTTCAACAAAATCCTATGGTGTGACCATTCAAGTGAAACCTCTTCCGTGCTCAATACTTTTGCATAGTAACATGTATTTTTCAATATTTTACAAAATGAGATTTGGGATTTTTCTTGAATTTTGATTTTTGACACTCTTGTGAATTAAGGGTTAAATAAGCGCTTGCCAATAGATTATTGGAGTGCTCAGAAGATTTAAAGAAACCCAGAGGACATGCAATAATTTTTTTGGTAGAGTCCAAAAGTTAAAACTACAATGCAGACTGACCTATGGTTCCTCTTCTGGTGATCAATCACAAACACCAGTCCTATGTGTTCATGTTAACAAAAGTGCTAGAAACTGATCTGTGCCTAAAGCTTTGTCCAACTCTAAAAAATCCAAGCATGCTACGCAGCAAAAGTTAACAGTAGCAGCAAGAACTGAGTCCCCTTAAAAAGACAGATGGCTATTCAACCACATACACCAACAAAATATGAGAATTTGTGGTATAACTGTGGGTTTTTGTTCAAGGAGGAAAAACCCAGCATTTAAAAATTTTCTGAATAAAAGGTAAGAAAAGGGAACAATCTTGACTTGCACGGAAACTGCTGGAAAATTGCTAAAAAGCAGCAAATTGGATAAAATTTGAAATGAACACCTTCAAAATTCAGGGAGTCAAATGAGGTAAAGCAATTAATGGAATTTCTGAGATGAAGAAACAATTAAAAAATATTTTACCCCAGTTGAAATGAAATCAATCTATGCTATGGCTCCTTGGTACACAAGTCTGGCATGTTGGTTACAGGACAACTATGATTTCATTTTAAGCAGGCTTATCATTTGGCTTTTAGCCAGAAAATGGGCGATCCCAAAGGCACACCCCCCAATAAATTTCCCCTTACACCATTTTCTATGCCTTTCTTTAACAAGTTACTGACTATAACAAAGCCAGAAGCCCTTCTAGCTAAAATTCTGCTAATGCAGCCACATTTAGCACATCACAGTTTCAACTTGTTTTGAAACCATCTTGTGTAGCATGGCATAGCTTGCGAACTTGATTGCCATGTTGTTGTATAATTGCATGATCAAGAATTGATTGCAATGATAACATAAATTCACATAGAAGTAAGCTATCTCTTTGAACATTAGATGTTCTAAGAGCAAAATAATGTCATCTTAAAATACTGTTTAAATAAAAGAAGATCACATTTGGATAGTGGCTACAAAAGGAAAGATACATACATACATACATACATACATACATACATACATACATACATACATACATACATACATACATATTCAAAGGATCTATTTTACCAACATATCCAGGGCTGTGCTCTAGCAGTGCCCAGGGACCTCAGGCTCCTTAGTGTTATCTTCAGGCGACCAGAAAAATGTACTTTTGCATAAAGCATAAGTGCCGGGCTCCCCAGATTTCATAGTTGGGAGCCTTTGGGCTCCCTGCGATTCTTCTAAGAGCACAGCCTTGATATCCCGAAGCTGCAAGAATCAACACCTTTGTATAAAGCAAAACAACTTAAGGACGTTCGCGCTAATTGTTTATGCGCATCCTTACTGCGCACGCAATTCATGTCGCAACGCCATGCTTCGTCATGCACGAGCGCGCGCAAGAGAAGAAATCTAAGCACATAAAGGGCTGATAGCCGTTGTGTTAACTTTGCTTAGATTTAACTCGCTTGGATGGTCGGTGACCACCAATTTTTTTTTCATAGATAATTTTCTTTGCCAATTCTCGACAGATTTTGAAAAAATGAACAAAAAATCAATGTAGGAAGTTTAAATTTTTCCCATTTTTCTACCCGTGCGCCATCGAATCCTGCCAACTTGCGGCTGTCAGAGTTTGCAAATGCAGTCGTTTAAAAATGAAATTTACTTCAAGGAACGTCACCAGTTGAATGAATTTGCAAAACAGACCTACTCGCATAAAATTTGGGAAAGAAAGTTGTATTTTAGAGATTCATTTGCAATATTTTTAGACCAACAGACATTTGGGTCACATCCCGTAAGGAAGACCAATTTTTCAAAATTAGGGTCGCCTTTCAGATAGCTTATCTCAGAAACGAAGTCGGTGACCCCCTCATTTTTTTGCATTTCTGACACGAGTAACTCATAACCTAGCTGTAGCAAAAGTTTTATAAAAAAATCAATGTTAGAAGATTTTTGCGCGAACGTCCTTAAGGTGCTGATACATGAGGAAATATATTCCTGCAACTTGAAACATAGACCAGAGCGATTACAAGAGTAACCAGTTGTGGATGAAATTGCGCATTTAACACCCTGTCTTCACAACTTGTCTTGCAACAAAAAATTGCATTGCGAGTTTACTTCCTTCCGTCTCGCACACCACAATCTCACCCAAATTGTCTTTTCCCTTTTCTTTTCCATTTCAATTTCTTCCTCAAGCTCCTGCTCTAATTTGAACAACATTAAATACTCTATCGCTTTCCTTGCGAAAAGTGTTGCAAGCATCTGCACTTTCCTTGTGAAAAGTATGGCAAGCATCCGACAGCCCCAAGCAACTTGTCTCGCAATGCTCTCGTCAGTGTTGCTTTCCAAGTCGCAGGGAGAAATTGCCTCGTGTAACCGCAGCTTTAGGCTAACAATAACTTAGGTTTCAAAGGGACATAAAAATGATTAAGATTTAAATAACACTAAGGTATATTTTGAAAACTGAGACACGCTGTACAAGTGTTTATTAAGCCAATGGAGAAGTCCTAGTTAACAAGTATTCCACAGCACTTGCTATTCCAGGAACACTGAGTTTAAAAATGTGGTTCAAATTACAGTTAGTGTTTTATCCTTTAAATAAATGTAAAAGCTATTGCATGCTACTATTCCATGGTGGGCTTTTTAACGATTTTTCCAGCTTAAATATTTTGGGAAAATTATACTTTGGCCTATGCAAGTAAAGGTTAAATTTTTGAGAGGCAAGGGACCTTCTTGTGAAAACACTGCATTGTATAAGGTAACAAGCCAGATTTAGAGATTATTTTTTAGACAACAAAACCCAACTTGAACATTCCTGTTACAATAAATATCAATGTATTTGGTAATCGGAAGGATAAAAACCCTGCCACATGAGAATTAAAAGCCGATTCAGCTGATTTTGGTCATTGTTGAAAGGTTTGAAATGAAACAAACATCCTATAAAAACTTCATCTTTTGGAACTTTATCAAAAACATTGAATCAGGTTTCGCAAAGCCAAGAAAGAAGGAGTGGAGTTAAGAGCAAAGAGAAGAGTCGAAAAAAAATCAAAGCAATTTGATAACAATGGCATCTGCTTTTTCAGAAGATAATAAGCAACCGGGTCACGTATATAATATTGGCTTTAGAGAAAGCGAAGACAAAACAAGCTTGGCTTCCATTGTTTCGGGAGAAGTGTCATTTCCGAGTGAATAGGCGAAGGATATTTACATTTATTTCACAGTTCAGTGCTTCTGATGTCGTTTTCGTTTTCGATTGGAACACCAATTTGCTTCTAGGCTAAATTATTCAGTGTATGTGATTTTTAATCAAAGAAATACCATACAAAAGGTTAGGCGATAGCGTGTGTTCATGACCTCTATGAAATCTGAGCACTTGCTTCATCAAAACCGACACAAAAGGATTCCAACACACAAAGAAAACGCGAATTTTATGGACAATCGCTTCCACTCGAGCAATAATAATTACTGGTATGCATCGTCAAGCAAGCTCAAAGAAGACGTAATTGAGCGATTAAAAGAGTTCAATAAAGCGATACACTCCCGATCGAAAGCGCTTTTGTTTTAATACGGAAAACCCGTTAATTACCTAGTTTATGAAACAAAGCTCACCAAAATCTAAACAGCAGATCAAGAACTGAACAATAGCAAGCATAGACGCATTGTTCTATCAAAAATGAGAGTGGACCGACTAATGAAAAATTAAATGGTACATTGCTTCAATAGCGATCGCTTTGATCTGCCCAAGGGACACGAAACCGAACAAAACTTTTTCTTCTCGGCCCTTCAAACGTAAGCATAAGCTTCTACCCTGTACTTGTTTATACGACTCGACAATAAAGAGCTTTCAAATTTTTTCTCGAATGGCCCTGAAAATGCGACGTTTCGAGTTTTTCAAAAAGCAGGAAATTCATCGGTTTTCATGAAATTCAAAGGACATTAACGACTGCACGCCCATACTACAAGCGATGATATGATGGTGAGCAATAGCCAGCTGTAGAGAAAGCGAAAGTCGAACAAGCGTAAAATTCTCTAGAGCTAAGCTTAGCTTATCAGCATAAAACTATGCTAAAATACCGTGTCCAACCAGCTTTTCCCTTTTCAAGGGTTATATCAAGATTAAAAAAACTTTTTTTTCCAATATTCCTTCCAAGAGGAATTAAATCTCCTACCTTCGGTTCTGCTCTAGAAGACTTGTGACTTCTGTACAAAGGGCGACAGCTCCTTTGAAACCCCGTTTGCAGGTAGCTCTGAGGACGATCGCAACAGCCCTTTTGGCGATCTCTCTATCTTCTAAGTTATTCTGAAGAAGTTTAACAGCATGTTCTGAAAAAGAAAAAATAATTGCACGCATGTTTGTACAGTTGACGGGCCATTTTGAGACGGAAATCAGATATGAATCTCGTAAAAGCCACAAGAATGCGCACGTCTCGTAATTTTCACCTGAAAAAGTAGCTTACCCACACTTTCCTCGCTTGATCGCGAAGGCTTTCGATGTGGCAAACGCGCTTCAGTACCAGAATTTGAGGAGCTCGGTTTTAAATCTACATGAGCCCTACGATGAATCCTTCGACGACTTTCAGAATGCCCGGAACTACCACTACCACTACTCGTAGCGTCAGCCATTTGATTATACCTTTCACTTCAGAACGTGACTTCTCCAAGACAACTCATGTTGGGAATCTTTCACGGGGTTAGCACAAAATCCTCACTAAATTATAGCAACTGTTAAGTTTTGTCAGCATACCAAGCACCTCCTGGCAAGAAAACCAAGGACCTGATTAACCAAATCGTTTGCACAAAAGAAAGCTTAAACTCCCACCCTGGACATTTTCGTGAAATGAACCGGAGTTGTCAGATTAATAAGTTTTGTGGTTTTAGGCGGAGAAAGATGTGAGCCCGCGATACTCGGACCCAACTCGTTGGAGCAACGGCAAACTCAACAACATGGCAGGTAAGAGAGCTTTGTTATTATCAAACATCTTAGGCTCACGTCTTTGTTTCGCAGCAAACCGGTTATCAGACTAGTTCAATCTTAAGTCAATGAGTTTCTGCAGGAAAGGAACCTGGCATATTGCCCCTGTGTTTTGTATCCGAGTCGACAGCACGCATGTTGTTTAGCCATGCCATCGTTGGTCAATTCGCAATTCGCAAGAAGAGAACGTGTTCAATATTTGAATATAACTTACGCTTAATATTCTGGAATTCCTGCTGTCATTGTTCTTGTGAAAGTCGAGTTCAAAATTAACATTTCTATTTTTTAAACTACAATATAATTAATTACCGTCAAGGAACAACTTGATCAATACCAAAATGTACATGTTATATGTTTCGATCTATCACTCATTTTCAGTATTTATAAGCTTTCATAAATTAAATATTAATATAAATTTAATTAAATTTGTATATTATCGACATCTTTAAACAAATGTTAAATTATGAAAGGGTAAGATTTCTGTATAGCCCCATACATTAATTATACATATATAATGCGCTGTTGTTTTTCTTTAGGTATTCTATTGTTTTGGCTTTTATTTCAGTTTTCAGAACCGTACGCTGGGCTCATACGGAAATCTTTCCTATGAAAGCTTTCGGTAAGATTTCTGTATTGGTGGTTTGTTCCTCCATCGTCTGGGAAAAATCTCTTTTTTATGCCAACAATTTATTTTGTTTATGACCACCAACATATCTGCCTTGCAAACAACCCATATGCCCCTACATTGTAGTGCGACATATCTCACCGTGAGCACCCAACATACCTTTTTAGATGTTTCCACAATATCACCAGCTAATTCTTATACTTATTTTCATAACTGCAGATATGTGTGAAGCAGTAAAGTGAATAAAAACTTGGTATTTTATTAACAAACTTCACACTCCTGTGATAAACATGAAGCAAAAAGGTTACATTTGATCGTGCTCAACTTGGCAAGTAGGCGTGCCATCAGTTAAATTTGCGCTTTCTGATTGGCTAACTTTATGAAAATGTTTTTGGGTGCTCTTGGTAAGGTGATATTGCACTGTAATTATGCATACATGTGCGTGCTATTGTCTTTCTTTAGATGTCCTATTGTTTTGGCTTTTCTTCAGGGATGTAGATTCAGTTTTTAACAGGCAAGAATATAGAACTGACAGACAGGTAAAAAAGAGAAAAACATAGTCTTTTAAAGCTGCACTTGGCTTGAACAGCCGGAAAAATGAAGTTCACAGCCGGGTAATTTCCCCGGTTCCTGGCTATTATTTACATCACTGTTCTTTAAGTTTTAAGAATGGTATGCATAACTAATATATGGGGCTATACAGAAATCTTCTCAAGCTTTCAGTAGGTTAAGAAGATGTAGTGGAGAATATTTCACTGAAACCATCAAACGTGAAAATCTCTGTAGAGTCTGCAGTAGCATTATCATCACTTTTCTTTAACCTCCGCCAAAATAATAACAACACCATGTTGATCTTGGGTTACATTTTATCGCACCACTGCAGGATTTCCGTATTTTTGTTAGCTACTAGACATAAAGGAATAATAATAATTCCTTTATTGTCCTTAGCATCGATGGGGTAAATATTTGCATTCAACTGTCTCTGTGGTGTTGCAGTTTAACAGACTCTGCATTGTACAGTTTTTTTTTTTTTTTTGAGGGGGGGGGGGCTGTTCTATAAAAAGAAAATTATTTAGTGAGCTGGGATGTGTAAAGGGGTGGACAGGTTCATGCAAGTTCATCTAAAAAAGCTGTCTGGCCTGCACACGTCAGCTGTTTATTTTGCCAGAGTGATGGATTGTCATGTCCTATCGTTCATCTCATGATATAGTCACTTTGGGTGTAGATCACGACATTTGAACTGCTTACTGCTAGTCTTCATCACATGATGAGATGATGGCTGACCAGCTCATGGGGATAGTTATCAGGCGACCTCGTCAACTTGATGAAAACCAGTAGTAAGCAGTTGAATCAGTATGATCTGCATCCAAAGTGACTACATCTTGAGACAAACGTACGATAATACACTTTTTTATTGTGTCTTATTTACCAAGATGAACAATAACCAACTCTTTCATGAAAACAATATGATAAAACCAGTAGATAAATATATTTGCAATGTTGTTTTAAACAAGGTGGGTGATTCTGATATACTGTAATGTGAAGGATGCTAAAGAATATCTCAATAATTAATTGGTACAATGTATTTATAAGGAAGCATCACTTGGTGTTTGTGGTGCTGCATGGGTGGGAGAGCGAAACGTGAAAATTTTTTTTTAATTGACTGAGTTGATAAATTAAATTGGCCATCGTAAAGAGACTTAAAAGTTGTTGTTGTATTGCTGGAGTTTTTCTCAATACAACATGCATGTTGATTGGTTGATTCATGGTCACATGACATCTAACAAACTGTTTCCCACCAATTGTCCTATGCAGGCAACATTTGCGAAAGTGGGCAACAATTTTGACGTCAGGGGGTAACATTGCACTGTTGCCTGTTAGTGCATGTGATCAGACCGTGACAAAAGGTGGCATGATTATGTGGTGATTATGATGTGATTGATGTTTACCTTGAGCACTCAAATTGTTTTGTGTTGTGTTGCTATATAACAAATCACTTAATGACTGATTCCTCAAGAAACAGTGAATTTTGTTTCCCTCGAATCTTGATGTTTCCCGATACGAGGGAAACATCGAGATTCTTGGAAACAAAATTCACTGTTTCCCTCGCGACCAGTCGTTAAGTGTTTGATGTTCCAAGCGCTAGCCCTTCGTCAGAGTGAATCCGACTAAAGAGCTAGTGCTCAAAACGTGAGCTTTGAAATCTCTCTACAGTGGCCAATTTGCTGTGAATATTTTTTTATTGGTATACATGTACATACTTGTAACTCTTGGTTGCTTTTATCTGATTAAATATTCATATGGGCAGTTGGAATTGTTAATTTGGCCTAAAAATCAAAGCCCTTTAGACAGAAGTATGAAAAGTGCCATACAGTATGCCAACCTTTAAGTGAGAAGAGTGTTTGGCTGCCTTATGGACGCCTAATTTCTGGAGTAATTTCCGGCTTTGTAAAAGACTTTTAATAACAACCTGACGTACGCTGGCTGGCAGGCAAGTGTTTGTCTAAGTTATTCACTTACCACTGTATTACTCATTTGCTCGCAAGTTAAAGGAGATTGCTGATTTCTCAACATTGATGGTAGAAGAATGTTGATTTTCGCGGCCTTTAGATTTGAGCTTTTTAGTTGTGAATGTCTGCATGCAGGCTACTTGTAAACATGTCAGAGATTAAAACCAAAGATGTTGATCATGCTTGAGAAAGGCTTTATTCTTCATTTGATAATGCCCATTGAGTATTTTTTATGTTTTGGTATGTTAACTGACACTAACAAAATGTTAGCTTTGGGTCAATATTAATCAACCTTTTTTTTAACAAAATCAAGTATCTTGGTAAAAAAAAACCTTAATGCCTATGGACTGGAATGTTGTGTGAGTGTCAAAACCTTACAGATTTAAAACAGAGGGATATAACTGTTTAGGTAGCAAAAATGAAATTATAATCTCCAGTCAAGTTATTTGTCACAGACCTTAATGGCCACAAACAAAAGAGAAACTGTCACGTCCCGACTAAAATATTGTTTTTTCATGATTTAATGGTCAGGTCGCTTGCTTTAAGCGTGCTTTTTTATTGTACAATAGAAAGAAATAATCGTCAAAAATGATCAACACAGAAATATGCGCTAAAAAGACAAAATAATGACTAAAAAAACTCAAAATTCTACCAGAATTGAAACTTTGATTTCTTGACTGCCGCAGTCACAAAATCAAATTTGATGAATTGTGTAATCCACTTCCATCCTTGCAATCGTATACTTTATCTCCGAACTATTGCTTCTGTCTTTTTATCCAATTTAGTTGTATATTTGATGGAATTTAGTGATATAACATGGATATTAAGACAGAAAAACTTTGGTATTATTTTTTGGGCGAGACAGTGTTCCTTGTTCGGCCTTATGTGCTACCGAGCATGAAGAGGATTAAGTAAGTAAGTAAGTGTTCCTTGAAGTGCTATGTCACCAATGATATTTAGTCTTACATGTACTTTGAAAGGTCAAAATACATCTTTGTATCTTAATAAGTGAAAGCCCAAAAATAAGGGTTGAGTTTTGTTTAAAATTGTTCTACTAGTGCTCTAAGAGTAACAATAAGTGTCTTCAGGGCTGCAGATGGACAGGATGGAAATGGTTGTATCTTGAAAAATTGGGCTAAGTTATTCACGTTTATCGCTTCTGTCTTGGAAGGTAAAGGTAAAGTCGCACTCGGGCCACAATGGCCCACACGGCCGGAGCTTAACCCGGTTTCCATAGCATGAAGCAACTAGGAATATTGCTACTCCCCCCTGGATGGGATGCTAGTCCATCGCAGGGTTACCCCCAGCATTTTGTCGCCGGTACCCATTTATACACCTGGGTGGAGAGAGACAGTGTGGAGTAAAGTTTCTTGTATAAGGAAACAACACGACGGCAGAGACCAGGCTCGAACCACCGACCTTCAGGTTGAAAGTCCGACGCGCTAACCACTAGACCACCGTGCCGCCCACACTGTCTTGGAAAACTCACTAAAACTCTGATTATGGTTTACTTTCTCTACAAGAATTTACTTGATATCTTCCTATGAGTGTTTTATAAGCATTTTGTGTGCAACAATGGAACTTAGTTTTAATTTGAGGCAGTTTTGACCCAGAAACCTTAAAATCGCCATGACATAGCTCCCTTAAGTCGCATGATGGCGCATGATATCTCTTGACATGCTTTCATGAAACATGTCTGTGTTGGTACCACATTGAACGTGTATGTAGCTGTCTGTCTGAGTGTTACATTGGCAACAAATTGTCTGTCTTGAAAAATTATTATAATAATTAAAAATTACTTTCAGTTAAAAAGTTTTATAACCCTTAAGATAATTTAACCCTTTCACTCCCAAAGTCAATTATGCAGACATGTAGTGATAGTTCTAACTTTTGAGTCTGTTAGTGAAATCCTGTGGTGTGACTATTCAAATGAAACCTCTTCAGCAGTACTTTTGCGTGGTACCATTTGTTTTTCAATATTTTACAATCTAAGAATCAAATATTTTGGGATTTTCCTTGAATATGTTTGATATTTAATTGGCACTCTTGGGAGTTTAAAAGTTAATTAAAGTATTTTTTAATATTTTTTAGCCTTGTAAAACGTTTTTCAAATCTTACGGGAATATTGTAGACAAATTTAATGCCAAATCTGTTTGACTAGTTTTCATCATTTGCATGCTGCAGATTTGCAAGTCACGTCTACTTTCTTTCTGTACTTTCATTCATTCATTCATTCATTCATTCATTCATTCATTCACTCATTCATTCATTCATTCATTCACTTTGTGCAACTGAAAATGTGACTGCGAAACCTGATATTGGTTTAACAACAGGCATATCTCCAAAAATACACCCACAATGAATATCATATAAAAAAATTATATATAATAAAACTGGCACAAAACCAAGATTTAATGATTTGCATCCTTATTCTGTCATCTCCCCTTCCTTCTAGGAACTAAAGAGTTAAGTAACAGTGCTTTAATTACTTAAAAATACAATTATAAATATCAGATATCTAAATGTTTTTAACATCGGATATTTGTGTTTCCTTGAACATTGTGAACACTTGATAGCCTTAATTAACACTATAAAAAATGGGCAAAATAAAATTAATTAGTTGTGATGTTGACATTTTGTTTCAGGGTTATGGGAGGAATTCAAGGAGATAACCAACTTATGTGATTTTTTTGTCTTAATTTTTGTCTGGTCAGAATATTCAACCTTTTTTTATACTAAAAATATACACTACATTTTTGGCTGGTTTATGGCCCAATATGGCAATCAAATAATGAGTTCAACATGGTAAATTGCATGGTCAGCAAGGTTTTAGCCAGATTAGACCAATTTTTGGGGCTTTAATTGTCATACTAATGTCCACATAGTGCTCTCAATCTTGGAATGAGCGAATTTTTTTAACCATTGTTTTAAACCATGCAATAACAGATGCAGACACCTAAATTAAATCACTGATAGATAATGGTCATTTCAATCTGTTTTTGTTAAAAGTCTACAGGTACTAAATGGACACTAATCTAATTACGTACAGCCTCAAGTCATTGAAGACAAAATATGCATAGTTCTGGTCTATTCAACCAGGCCATTTGGTCCTAATAATTATGAAGAAAAGAATGCCTGTGCTGATCATTGCACGATTAGAAGAATTAAATTTAATTTATTTATTATATTGCTTTGGAACAATGGTAATAGGATGAAATAGGATGTCATAAATTTGTTTTGCTTGTCAGAATTTAGTGGAAAATTGTTTTTCTCTTGTCTCACCATATTGTTAACTTTGCACTATAAACTATTTCTAGTATGAATTTGACTAGCTCATTTACTTCAAGTGAAAAGAATATGTACAGATAAGCACTATGGTCCACTATTGAAGTCAACAATGTCTTCCATCATCGTTACAACTATTATTGTTAATGACCTGACTTTCGGTTTTAGCAATTAGTGTCTATGTTGCAGATAAAATCTGATCTCAGGTTAGATCAGTATTTCAATCTAGATTAAATGTGTACCCAGTATTCAATCTAGGTAAGCTAACTCCCCTGCACAAAGCTTACTCTAACACAAAGCTAACCATCAAACCACTTGCTACATGTACATGTACATGTATTTTTGTGCTAGAGGTGACAGTTAGTTTTGTGCTAGGGTTAAGGGTTAGCTATTACCTTGATTGAATGCTGGATACATGTACATATTTAACCATTATTGAATACTGATCTAACCTGAGACTGGATTTTACCTGTAACATTTACGCTGCACAAGTGCAGTAGACACAAAAACTAAACATTCACAATAATGAACAACTTCCATTCTAGTTGGAATCTGGGAAATGTTATTAATATCTGACATGCCTCTTTTTTTGCTAGATTCTGTCCCATTATCGAAAGCAGCTTTGAAGAACAAAAAGAGAGCAGAGAAACGGGCAAGTGCAAGAATACAACAGATTAAAGAGAATGGTGGTGTCTTGGAAGCTATAGAGATGAAGGATCCTGTTAGCATTTTGAGAGAGCAGTTACAGGAAGCCAAGACTAGCAAGGTATATTAAACCCTTTTGCAGATAACCAATTATGGCAGTGTAGTTCAAAGATCATGATTGTTAAAAACTCTAAATTCCGTTAAAACGTACAGCACCAGATGAAAATACTGTTCAATAGCATTTGCTCTCGTAAGGTCTCACACCATTGGTTCGATACCCTGCGAGAGAACAATACAACGAACAACAGAAACAATTGTTCCTAGCTCTAAAAACAGAAGCAGCTGCAACACCTTAAACAACAGGGCTGCTACACTACCGTTTATTTCATGAGCACAATTAGCTTGGGTGTTTCATCCACTGATGGATCTACAGAAAAGTAACAAATGGAGGTTTGACTTTGGGAACCAGTAAATAAATACATGGACAATAATATTATTAATATATAAACTTCAGTGAAATGCAACGATTTATCCCACTGCAGAAAAAATCATATTATCTTGACACATTTCACGATATCTTCACCGTGAAGACTGTATGAAGATATCAGTATGTTTAAGTTAAACTAGTGTATCCCATAGGTAGTGAATGCTGCGGTGAATTTGCTTTATTCCAACAAAAGTTGTATCATACGGTCCTGGCGAATTGGGCAGATCTTTTGCATTGTTTTGCGAGCCACATGAATACCAATTTTACTTTCCTCCACAAGGGCACATGTAATAGTTTCCAAATAGTCCAATGATTGTAGAAACGTTCTGTCTTTGATTTAACCAAGATTTGTGAAAATTTCATAGCATGAGCCAGAGATATGTTGAATATTGACATGGTAGCTAATGTGTGTGAAATCATTGAATTTCACCGAAGTTTTAAAGTCCCTACGCAGCAACTACCATGTTTGCATGCCCTTATTAAACAAATGTCAAAAAAGCTAAAAGGCATTGGTCTGTAATGGAAACATCTTCAGTTTTTCCTCGGAAACCTTTAGACATCTTCAGCGATCTTCAGAAAATGATCGGAAACGGAGCCTTCAGACCGTATTGGAAGAATTTTAGAAAATCTTCAGAAAATAATCTGAAAAATTACCTACTCTAATTAATGGAGATATAAAATGTTGTATGTGTGCGTACACCCGTGTATTATCTGCTATACCGTATTATAAATATTTACAAATTTTCTAAAATTTTGCTGATCAATTTAGAAGAAATTAAAATTTAAAAACTAACAGATTATTAACAGTTAACCACTCATTAGAGGCCATAATATTATCTGTTTTTACAACTCCCAAGAGTACCAGAAATCAAAATTCAGGAATTATAAATACCAAATTTAATTTTTTTGTAAAATATTGAAATACAAAAATAATTATTAATTGTACATACCATGCAAAAGTACTGCCAAAAGGTGGTTTCAATTGAATGGTCACACCATAGGATTTTGTCTACAGACTGAAAAGTTAGATCTATACTACATGAAAGGGTTAACAAGTGAATATAAATTTTATGAGAGCAAAAGGGAAATTTAGAGATTACAGTTATTAGTATTATTATTATTAAGTACTACATCAAGGATTTTAATCAAATTATTAGCCTGGATGAAAAACAGAAAAACAAGACGAAATGATTAAATTATCAACATTTCAGTAGAAGGGTTCTTGGTTTATTGTCAGGCTCAACTTTCAAGTGGAAAAATTCACCGAATTCACACATCTAACAAAAATAACCACGACTAAATTTTTTCCAAAACTATAACAAGACTATACATAATAAGACACTTTACGACAAAAACAAAGCAGTTTGCGTACCTGTGTTTTGAAGTTTTTGCCGCTTTGATAACAACAACAAATGGCGAGAGTTCAAACTTGCTTGCACGTTTGGCGATTTAATTGCTTTTTTTTAGCTTCTTTTAGCCTTATTCTTTCTCCTGTTAAACGTATATTTTCCCTTTCAGCAAAATCTGTTAAAGTTCTTTTCTTTAGGTCCGCAGAAATCCGCATTTTTCATTGAAGTGATGAAATTTAAACCCTTTTGTCGCCATGAATGAATTTCTTCGAGGCCTTCAAGGAGGGCGAAGGCGCACTGAATGGCGGGAATTCCCGCGTACGATTTTTGTCACTAGTGAAAAATGTCGTATCGCGATTCTGATTGGTCATACGATATTCTTCACTAGTGAGGAAAATCGTATGACCAATAGGATGGCTTGTCATACGTGAAGGGACGATTTTTATCTCATAGTTTTCTGGTGTGTAAATCTCAGTATGTATATAATAAAATATTTTGTTGTCGCAGCAGTCCAAGCAATAATAAGTTATAAAAGTAAATAAATCATTTGCTTTCCATGAGTAATTATGGAAAATTAAATAAGTAATTGCATAAGGAATAATTCCTTATTCAATTACTTATTAAATCTTCCTCTCCATATGCGGTCCATTAGTGGGATTTTCATCCTCTCCCACACAGCATAGCACAGCTTTATGTTCATGTACCACTGCACACATCATTATCTACATCACAGCAAGACAGGGCAAGTGTTTTAACCCCAATAATAATGTTATTATTATGAATGATAAGTGCAGTGGTGTGTGCAGTGGTACACGAACGATGTGTGCAGTGCCACACAAATATAAAGTTGTGCTCATCACAGCAGATCAGTGGATGAAAATCCTAGATATGGAGAGGAAGATTAAGCAGGGGTGCCCAGTGCACCAAGTTCATCTTAGATTGAAATGAAACCCGAAAAAGTAAAATAAATTATGTAGTTTAATATATACATACCACATTAATAAATGACCTAAAACCACAATACTGCAAAGTCCAATGTCCCCCTCTACACTTGTCTGCTGTTTCCTCACAACATGCCCAATACATATGATAGGGATTAAGTAAGTTGCAAAGGGACCAATACATGAATAGCAGTTGACACTTTGACAAGGCACACCAGTGTAAAATGGCCTAAAGGAAATTGTGGTTGGGCAGATTAAGCCAAGTGTCTGAACATCTTAGTGTTTGGGATGCAAACATCTCATAAACACTTTTGGTAATCTCAAACTTAAACACCTTTAACCTTTTAGTTTGTACAATTGCCAAATTGTAAAATTACACAATAAAGGTTTTGACAAAACTTCTGACAGCAACAAACAGCACTCAGCTACAGGAAAGTACTACTCAGTGGCTTGCACAAAAATGGGCACACCTTTTAAAAGACTTCATCCAGTTACATTGTCTAATGATTTTAGTCTGGAAAGAAAGAACCAAATAAGATATCCTGGCCAACAGCCAGACAAAGGGTTGATTTTTTTTTTATCATAGATTAGATGGGGTTTGCAGTGTAAACAATTTTCAATCTTGCCAACCTAAAGATGGTGTAACAGGGGTTTGCACATGACATCATAAAACTTTAAAAATCTAAAGTGTACATGCTACAAAGCTGTTTCTAACATGGTATGTGGATACCAGTGTTATAATGTTTCACAAAATATTTCAGGTTATAACAATGTTTTGCTTCCAGTTTATAAATGTTTTTAATGTGTCACGCAATTCGTCACGCTATTTATAGCCATGAAAATAAACAAAACTGAACCAGTTGGAAGTTATTGTTGCATTATAAATGCTTATAAGCTGATTTAATGGAACTTATAGCGAATACAATATTTTTTTCATTTGATTTGTGGTGTAAATAAGACTTTGAATTTTTGGCAGCCATGTTGGTGTACCTGAGTGGGGCACCAAGATGACTGCTCCATACATTTCTTACTAAAAATGTCTAATACTCATTCGCCTATAACTCGTGAATGAAATGCTCTTGTGCTTCAAAATTTGGCCCAGATGTGAAGTTTTAAACTCTCTACAATTCCATAAACATTTTTAAATTGAAATCTGTTGTTCAAGGCTTCTGCATTTTGATATGATGTAAGTGTACAGACCAAAAATCAATATTATCTAGTAAAACTGGCCCAATTAAAAGCAAATTTACATCTTTATCACAAGTTCTAAAAACCACAGTCTAATTAAGTTAAAGTTCGTTTGCCAAATAGGCACTAAATGTTTTACCAGCTAAATGCTTTTCAACTTGGTAACTTGAAGCTTAAACAGAGGAAGTATGCTAAGTGGGGGAGGGGGCAGGGAGTTGATCCCAGGGGGTCTGTAAACTGCCCACTTCCTGTGCCCAAAACGCATAGTTGCCACCACTAACAAATCCTGTTTTAATACTCTTGGCATGATTTGTGACGGCCCTATATTCCTCACCATTAGTCATTTTTTGTTATAGTATTGTACTCAAAAAGGGTGCTGTCTTGAGTTTCAGATCAGATAAGATATAGCCATAGACCTGAGCCAAAATAACACAAAAGTTGTGTCTGGGGTAAGAATCTTCTGTAATAAATTCAGGATCATGGTCTCCAAACTTTAAATCCAATTTTAAAGCCATCTTAGCAACTTATTTTTTTTAAGGTTATTTATTCTTGGCATCATTTTAATAGACAGAGAGATGATAGGTGGTATAGATGGATCAGATAGAGTATTGTTGTTGTTCTTTAATATTTCTGGAGTAAACCCTTTAATTCCCAAGAGTGTCAAAATACAAACTTCAAGAAAAATTCCAAATTTCATTTTGAAAAAAAATTGAAAAACAAATGGTACCATGCAAAAGTACTGCTGAAGAGGTTTCATTTGAATGGTCACACCATAGGATTTCGTCCACAGACTCAAAAGTTAGAACTACACTACATGTCTCCATTACTTATTCTGAGATTAAAAGGGCTGGGCCTGTCTTGGGCCTTGACATGTGAAGGGAGCTCTTGGGATCAAAGAATGTCGAAAGTGACTTTCTAGCAATTTTCACTATAATCTAGAAGTGGTTTTGGCCTGAAAAAGCTCTTTCAAGGGACACAGTCCCGCCTTAATAACGATATTGTGTTTACTTTAGTTAGTTTCCATGTTAGAGCAGTTTTCATTTGAGTGTCGTAAAACCAAAACCAAAGTAATTACTCTGACCAATCACAGCAGTCGTAAACAATCCAATGAACCAATCAGAGCTCGAAGCAATTACATGTCGGCGGCGCCAAGCGCGGGAAAACGCGTGCGACAAGTCACGATTGGTTTTGGTTTTACTTCTGATTAGTCGAGAAAGTGGCACGAGAATTTTTAGCCAATCACAAAGCGTAGCAAAGCAAAACCAAAGCAATTGTGTAATTACTTTCGACACTCAATTGAAAACTGCTCTATCGCCAATTGCCACCAAATATACAACTAAATTGGATTAAAATATTCTATAGAGCAAAATAGAAGCAGTAGTTTGGAGATAAAGTGCAGGATTGCAAGGATGGAAGTGGATTACAGTTCATCAAAATCAAGAAATCAAAGTTCCCATTCTGATGGAATTTTGAGTTTTTTAGTCATTATTTTTTCTTTTTAGTTCATATTTCTTTGCGTTCATCACTTTTGGCGGTTGTTTCTGCCTATTTTTAATAATAAAGGAAGCTTAAAGCAAGCTCCCGGCCATAATCATGAAAACACGATATTTTAGCCAAGACACTGCCTTTTAATCTTGTCAAAATGATGACTGTTTCATGATAAAGTACTTACATGTACAATAACAACATCCTTGTAAACTTTTTTTTTCAAAATTGGATCTGTTTTACAATAATAGATCCAATTTTGAGAAAAAAAAAATACTGTAAGTACTTTTTATCAATCTATACTTGCAATTGATAATGACTACTTACAATTGTAAAACAGATCCAATTAAGGCAAAAACAGTTTGAACTTAAGTGTGTTGGTGCCTGCCAACTCACTGAGTGCGGAAAGATTTTACATGATTTGCGCAGTCAAGCGAACTCTCAGCCATGTTCATTTAGCACCACTCGGTCAGATTCGTTCGTTGTGTATAAACGGAAAATAGCGAAGCTTGGTTTTAATGTTCCACGCAAATTATCTGATTTGAAAGACGTTGAGATTATCAAATACCTATTAAAATGGTTGAATTTGGGCACTTCAGATTAATAAACATTTTGATTTGCAAGTTTTTACTGAACCATCAATTTAACTGATTTTATAAAAACGCGTTGATTGCATTTTATTATTCAGATGTGATAAATCAGAAATGTGTCATTTTTCCGATTCCCACCTGCGCTAAATAACGTTCTTTCAGTGTCTAAAAATGCAGATGTAAACATAGCATATGATACAATGCATCTATATGTTAAAACAAAAATAAAATAAAAAAAAAAAAACAGGCTGCCGGAAATCACGTACCAGGTCAAAATACTGACCTACCACTTTCATTAATGACATTTCTGGAGCTTTGATTTGTAGCTAGTACTGCTTAGTTGCTTTCCGATGCGAATGACCACTTTTTGAATTTCCTCCAGAGACTCCTAGAAAGTACACTGCAGTACCACAAGAATGCACTTAACAACATCTTTTGTTTAACATTAATTGTTAAAAGCGGCCCTTGTACAAGAAATTACCTGCAACATATTTCACTCAGCGGAAACTTTCATTCACAAACTTAAATGACTCCGAAGTTTCAGCAGCATTTATTTGAGTGATCACACTCGCAGCCATAGCCTGAAAGGTTGGACCAAAATTGCATGATTTCACGTTAACTAAGAGAGAAACTTAGCCAATTAACTTAAAGTTAAAGCCAATTAGCTGTAAAGTTAGCCAATTAACTTTTAAAATCTCTTTAGATGAAGTGTTGTTTTGAACGGTTGATGTGCTGTGCATGCTATGCGCAAGAATTTTTACCGACTCAATAAAATTTACATGTTTCATAGAAATAATGTTAGACCTTCCATTTATTTCAATTTGACACCAAAGTCCCCAGTTTACACTTGTAGGGTATAGATCGGAAGGAAAGTTTGTCTTGGGGCTGGTGTCTCGGCTAGCGGTGTACGACATTTGCAGACTGCAGACTACAGACCGCACACTGCAGACTGAAAACTCATGACTACAGACTAAGAGTTCCTGATTTTTGGTCTTTGCTTTTCCTTATATGTCTTCCTTTCTCTCAATCACCGTCCAAAGTGTCCGGAACTTTACTATCACGTTCTTGTAGTACGAGTTTTCTCCCGGGGGGTGGGGGAGGGGATACTTCCTAGTAATAGACTAGTATGGGGATGTGCCGCTAGATGGAGTCATATTTTCACAACTGGATTGACTATAATGGAGTTGCATTTTCAACAGAGTTACTATATGCTCGCACATTTTCGGGATTTTGAGAGTAAGAAAATTCTCGCAATTTTTAATTTGGGGGGTTAGTTTATTTTAGTAGGGATTTGGGGTATTAAAAACAGAAAGTGATTAATTGGGATCGCGAAGTTTTCACAAAAGTGATGGGGTCTATAATTGGCCACAGGTAATAAGCTCCTGACTATAATGAGGTAGGAGCTCTGAGAGGCCAGCGGCACGTATCCAGCAAAAGTTGATCCAAGTACCCCTCCCCCGAGGGGGGGATTTTGTTATGGTGTATTGTTGTACTCTGATAAAGGTCAAATTTCGGAGCGTGGACTATATTGCGGAACACCAACATGGCGGCCGAATTTGCATCTTTAAGAAATTCTTTAAATACAGCTAATTTTTCTTTATAACTGTTTCTGTTCAGTTCAGTGATTCTAGAGACCTCCGATTTGCATCCTCGCTTTAGAAAAAGTCTACCAGCTGAGTGAAAAATTCTTCTTTTTGTTTCGCACATGGCCAGAACTGCACCGTAAAAAACGTTTTCACATGACGTCATAAAAATTCAAAAATCTGAAGTATACGTCTTACAAAGCTGTTTCTAACATGGTATGTGGATACCAGTGTTATAATCTTCCACAAAAAGTTTCAGGTTTTAACGATGTTTTGCAGAGCAGTTTTCAATTGAGTATCGAAAGTAATTACACAATTGCTTTGGTTTTGCATTGCTACGCTTTGTGATTGGCTTAAAAATCTCGCGCCACTTTCTCGACCAATCAGAAGTAAAACCAAAACCAATCGTGACTTGCTCGCACGCGTTTTCCCGCGCTTGGCGCCGCCGACATGTAATTGCTTCGAGCTCTGATTGGTTCATTGGATTGTTTACGACTGCTGTGATTGGTCAGAGTAATTACTTTGGTTTTGGTTTTACGACACTCAATTGAAAACCGCTCTATTAAGAACTTGTTAAAAGAAGAGCCGTGTAGAATACGCTGTCTAGATTTTTAGAATTTTGAAGACGCCAGGTAAAAACAACTGATCTATACAGTCTTGTTGTTTGGAGTGAAATCCGAAGTTAATCACAGTGACAATTTGTCAATCAATCAGCCATTGTAATAAAAGGTTATAGTGCATTTTCGTGGTCCTAAACCTTATACGCTTTAAAAATAAGCTATTATAAGGTGAACCTAACTTCTCAACGGTCTTATTTGTATGATTTAATGTATGATTTTCTGCAGGAGCTTGATTCCTGGGGCTTGATTGATCGAGAATACTTGCATGGGCCATGCGCTGGAAAGAATCTTGATGACGTAATGAACAGTTCGTAATGAACTGCAGTCTGTAGTCTACAGTCTGCAAATGTCGCATACGCGCTCGGCTAGCAAGTCTCCGGTTTCGGAAGCATGTCACAGCTAGGAAACGCCACGTGAAACGTTTAATATGCCATCCAGTCAACCATGGTTTGTTTACACTAGGCAAAACAGTGTTCACATCAGGTGGCACATTGCGCGAATCGTGATCGAAACATGTCCCGACAAAATTCTCACATATTTTCTTTAAAAAAAGACCTCTATAATACGGACAAAGGACACTAAATCTCGGCCCCAGAGAGCAAATTCATATAAACGTAACCTCTATGACGGACACTCCGGTGATCAGGTGATGATAATTTCAGTAAGTAATACAATTTCCCGTTTGTGGTTACAAACGTATATCGAAAGACGTTTTCAGAATTGAACTTTGTATCACTTTTTCACATGCAGCATTGCGTTGTAGTTCGTTTCGTTTTAAAACAGTGATTCGTCAGATTCGTATGCATTCACTGTAGCTGAGAATTATACAATGTAGTACGCTACTGATAGACTTGAGTGTCTCAGTGCAGTTGCAGTTAAAAGACGAGTGTGGGCCTGTTTTTAGTTACTGAACCAAAACTGTCAATGGAGGCTTAAAAGTGACGTCATCGTGGTGACCTCGATAATACGGACACTTTGCACTGCACGGTCCCGGTTGAACTGTACCTTTTTGAGGCTGAAGTTATATAAAAGTGTAGGGATTTCACGAGTTGAAGTGTAAAAAAGGGTAGGGAAAACTGCCATTTAGGTTGCACGTAACGGCTAATTCGTCAGGTCAGGTCCTCAATTTGTCTGTTAAAGTATTTTAATGTTTATACTGAAGTGAAAAGTGAAAAAAGGTTGCTTAAATGTTAGACCAAGACGCTTCATTACAACATGTATCAGGGAAGTAGTAAGGGATGTAAGTCAAGGGCGCTTTCCATTTAACCAAAAATTCCGGAAATTCCGGGTTGGGAAGCGAATGAAACGGAAATTTTCCGGAATAAAATTCCGGAATTTTAGGACAACCTCGCGACTGAGGTTGTCCAAACGTTCCGGTGTAACGGTGCAACCAACCGGAAAATACTGTTCCATTCACCACACGGAATACTCGGAATTTCAAACCGGAATTTTTGGTCAAATGGAAAGCGCCCTTGGTATACGAAAGGGTTCAGTACTTTTTCTGTCAAAAACGGAATATAAAATGGTAAGGGTTTGTAGTCGGGGGGGGGGGGAGGGGGAGTATCCCCGTACAAAACTTTGTTGAGTACCCCCTCCCCCCGGAAACATACACTGTGATCGTAATTGAAATACCTCACGTGATGGGCCTGGCTAAATTAGGAAACATTGTTGCACAATCATAAATATCTCTTTTTTTTTTCAGCTGTTTTTATGCGGCTAAACTGAGATACATTTGTTTTGGAAACAATAATGTCATTGACTTGATTCAATAACTGATATTTCTTTGTGTCTGGGAAGCAAGATTTGCGTCTGCAACAACTGTTTCTCACGCAACTAAACCGACTGGGAAACATTTGCGTCCGCAACAATGTTTCCTCAACAAAATTTTTTTTTAGTTAAGCCAGGTCGATAAAGCCAAACGAAACACGTTAGCGCGATCTCGACTCCTTGTTCAACACTGCATTGCCCTTCGTTCTCCAAAAACTTGACGAGTGAGAATGATCAAACCACAAAACCATACAACAGCTAGTTCGAGCTCTGTTTTTTTTTTTTTTTTCGGTTCGTGTGTAATTATAAATATTTTATGTGAGCTTATGCCTTTTTCTTAAAACAGCATACATTTTAGAACCACGCGTGAAACGTGTTTCTAAAATTACAAGTAAGATATGATGAACAATGAAATAACAAACATGTTTACAGGTAACGTGCTGATGTGAACGTAATATTCATAGCAAATTAGCGAAAACGTTTTATCTTGCTTGCTGACTCTCGATGATCGCAGACACCACATTTACCGAAAAATGTCCATTTTTAGAACATAGGTGTACCTTTTTTGAGGGAGGTCTCTTATTTTCTCTGTTAACGATTTTAACGCGTGTTTCACGACCCCGAAAAAATATTCACCCGGCTTCATTGCATCTTATAAAAGCTCCTAAATGCGGGTAAATGAAACTGAGAGATCCACGAATTTCATTTCCTAAAGTACATTTCGGCTTGTATCATTTGATGGAGATGTTGTGATGCGGATCTTCAACTCTACAATGTTTATAAAAATATGTTCTTTAAAAATGACATTTTCAGTTTTACAAGACTTTATTGTCTTGTTTAACATCGCCTTTCAAGACTTTGTCCACAGACTCAAAAGGAACAACTACATTGCGTCTGTCACTCGAGAAGTGAAGCCTTCGCAGGCCGTATCCTCATAGTTTTTGCAAATTTTTAATTTTGGTAAGGACATAACGCTTTAAAATTAGCCATTTAAACCTTGTAATTGAATAATGAAAGATCGGCGTTTACTTACACAGAATCACAAGCTTGCTGCACGACTTCGTCAACAGCTGTGGATCGCTCAAGACAATGCCGCTGGCGTCAGGTATGTACCTTTTAATGGGTAAACTTGCTTCCATGCACGTGATAAGGCGTGCATGCTTGCACACATATATTTTTAGGGGTGACCTGGGGTTCATCGTTTTAGCGCGTGATGTCAAAAAAGACCTCTTTGTAGACCACCAAATACATAAACAGCACCATGTGGGTATACTCCTTCTGTTGTTATCAGCAATATAGAGCCACTTTGTACAGTACATTCACAATAGCCTGCGTGCACACGTCTCGGCATATTTCCTTTCCACCGCTTGAAGAAAAGGAAAGAGTCGTACACGCTCAACTTTTTCCCCTTGGTATTGTTAAACACTTTTTACATGAAAGTTATGACTTGAAAATCTTGGTTTTTTTTTTCACAACTGAAGTTTCCTATTTTAACTTCTTGCCCTCGGAACTCCTTGACAGTTGTAAATCTATCCGATTATCTCCAAACAAAGAGGTTGGTGCATGTCCGATCCGTTATTTCATTTGGTAAAAACGGTATTAAAAAAAATACAGCACCACATTTTAAGTCATTATAGTACGGTTATACAGCTTTTATTTGAGTAGTCACTCATCTATAGACTCAAAGGTTAGAATCACCTTTCTTAGCATATTAAAATATGCTGAGCATATTTCGGCGGAAAATGCTGCTAAATGGTTTCACGTGGCAGTCACATTTTAGGATTTCATGCGCAGACTCACAGGTTCAAGTCATCTTGTACAGCATAAAAAATCACCGCCACAGGGAAGTACTGCTCAGTAGCTTTATTTTAAATGGTCACGCTATAAGATTTTATGCACAAACTCAAGTTTAAACCACCTTGTACAGCATAACAAACACTGAGCAACACAAGAAAACACCGCTCAATCATAGCTTTTATTTGAATGGTCACACTTTAGGATTTCATCCACAGATTCAAAAGTTAGACTGACCACCTTGAACAGCATAATAAACAATGCCTCAAGAAAGTACTGCTCAGTAGATTTTATTTAAATGGTCACACTTTAGGATTTCATCCACAGGCTCAAAAGTTAGAACCACCTTGTACAGCATAATAAGCAATACCTCATGAAAGTACTGCTCAGTAGCTTTCATTTGAATGGTCATACTTACATGAGAAGAAGCTATAAGAACTAGAAGAAGCTATAAGAAGACTAAGAATATAAACAAGCCATAAGAACTTGACATGATTCAAGTGACTGTAAGAGAGCGTTTAAAGGCACGTACACACATTTTAACTCCTTTGACCTTTTCTCCGGACGCTGAGGTGTCTTTTGAAGCTGCTCAATCTATTTCCAGAGATTTTTCAACACATTGTGGACAATAATACTGCGGACAATTTAACTTTTTGGCGAACGTGAAATGAAACAATGATAGTTTCAGTTTTAACAACAGAAAGTCTTTCTTTTGTTTTCACTTGCATAAATTTTAAGCTAAAAGTGTTGATTCATATACATTACTTAACGATTTTCCCTTGCATGATGTCGCTTGATGATGTTTTTTTTTTCAGTTTATGTGGAAGATATAACTTGTACATCTTGTTTTTTGATTGAAGTTTCCGTCTGTTATGAGTTTTTAGTTTTTGGATGCCTAGGTAACATTGAAAAACAATGTAGGCCAAACTTAACAGACCAATGGTTTTCGGTCATTTTCAGTAAACTTTGTCAAATGCAAAATCTTGGAGAAATGGCAAACGCGTACTGTATATTCCATAATATTTTTATGGTAAAATGTCGATTGATTTACATACTTGACGTTTTTTAATTGTATGATGATACAATCCTTTTGTTTTTTGCGTGGAAGATATAACTTGAATATCTTGATTTTTGATTGAAGTGTCCGTCTTTTAAGTTCTTGGTCTTTAGATTTTTAGATAACTTTGAAAATCAATCCAGACCAAATTTTACAGGCCAATGGTTTCCGTTATTTTATTGGTTATTGTCACATCTTCGTCAAGAAAGAGAAACGCACAAACATTTCCGATCGATTCCGTCGAAGTTGGAAGCTCTCGGCCTTGAAAAAAAAAAGATGAAGCTAATTGATCGATATTTATTCGATTCAGTTGGGGGTATTTTAGTTTGATACGTACGAGTCAAACTTTAACAGAAAAATATATGACCCAACGACAATGTAATCCAACGACACTGAGCAGGCGTCTTACGGTTCAGCTGCAGTGGCCGACAGGAACAGTCAAAACTACACAACACAAGTTTTATATGCGAACACACCCAACAGGCTTGCGCTAAACTTGCAGACCATTGTTTGTTTTTCTGTTGTGGAATTTACCGGATAAATGGTTATTAATGCTGCCACTCAGTCACATAATTAACCCTGGCCTTTTACTCCCTACCCTGGGTGCTAGAGGTTTTTCTTGCGCGGTTCCGGTGTCGCTTATAGAGACATTTAGCTATAGGTTTTTCACGTGAACGGCAAACTGCAAACGGCAGTTTCAGGTTAGGCGTTTGGCGTTCAAGGTATTTCAACTTTTACCGGTTTAGCTAGAGGTTTTCACTCGCTCGGTGTTGATCGCCGCCATATTGGATTTGCTTCCAGTGCAAATGCTTGTGTTTCGAGAGAAGACGAAATGCTCAACATGCACTGTTTCGACTTAAATTTCTTCTCTATATCTAGACAGACAACTACATTACATATTTGTACCGTCAATACGTGAGATAACTGAAAAGAAAAGCAAAGAAACCTTGAGGGAAATTACAAACGTGAAAACCTACCTCCTGCCGTCGAAAACGTGCGTTGAAAACCTCAAACGTGAAGTCAGCGCCTGGTCTCGTGACTCCTACACGTTTGCGGTTCCTGTAGCTAAATGTCTCTAGTGTCTCTATTGTGACCCGCGCGAAAAACCTCGTTTTCTCGCGGCTTCGCCACTCGTTGATCGGCCTTCTGCCGGCAAGTCACGAAGCTCGCCGTGAGAATACCTTTGGTACTCTCCCAAGAGTTTCCCAAATCAAAGTTTAAGAAAAAAAAACAAATTTCATTGTGTAAAATATTGACAAACTGTTTATCCGCACCCCCCCCCCCCCCCGCCCCTATTGAGGTATAAGGAAATCCTGGGGGAAGAGGGGGGGGGGGGGGTACTTACGTCGGCATCCTTTGATCATCAAAAATTTCCCAAGGGGGTAACAGAAAGATCTGCGTTTTCTAAGGGGGGTGTTCTGTCGGCACTTTGATCTTTTTTTCCTTAGGGCTGGGGGATGTTGAGTGAATACCTCAATAGGGCGGGGGGGGGGGGGGAATGGATATAAAATGGAATGGCCCCACGCAAAAGTACTGCTGGAGAGGTTTCATTTGAATGTTCGCACCATAGAATTTCTCCTCCTTTAGGATGTAATTTAAGGTAGAGAGATTCTTTAAGTTAATCTTAATCAAATCTTCATTGAAAAGTTGATTGCTCGCGGACGTCAAAGAAAGATTGTTAGTTAATTCAGTTACAAAGACGAGGAGAAGAGCTTTAGCAGTTGGCTAGAAAAGCGATGGCAGCAAAACGAAAAAGTAGATCGTGTAAATACCTTACCACCCGGCTTTACCTGTAGCACTTGTCAGCTGACTTGTGGAATAGTATGTCAATCTAGGATTGGTGTTCACAGCCACTTTAGAAGCTTTTCTTTTAATGAAGGACTCTTACCTTAGTGCAAATCCACTCGAGACATGACGGGCATATTTAATATTATTATAATGGTGAACGGTAACTCTGAAATCAATCGTATCCAGGCCACACAACGAAATGCGAAATCGTGGTGAAATAGCAAACACGTTGCGTGTTTGCGCCTCTTTCTAGATTGACAAGGTCGCAGTTGCCTCACGTACCAAGGTACGCCGGGCATGCACGTGTCAGGATACGCCGATGCACGTGGTCACGTTCCATTGAAATTCCAGGGATATTCGTATTTGTAAAGGGCGTGTTCTATTGGGGACAACCCTTTTTGGTTGTTTGCTTTGGTTGGGTTTTTTCGTGTTCCATTGGAAAAAACCGTTTTTGGTTGGTTTGGTTGATCAACTTTTTCAACCAGCTCAGAACCTGGTTGAAACGGTTGAAAACGATGGGTAGCGCCCGCTGGCATATTAGCGAACGACAATTTTCGCTTGTCATCAGCCGTGATCATTTTGCGCGTGATTGCGTGATTTTTGCAAAGAAAATAAAAAAAATTCGCTTATAAACACGATGGCGGTCAAATTGGACACAACACTCTTCAACGTAACCGATTATACGAGAGGCAGATATGCGCTCAGTTTCTAAAAAAGCAGCGCTAATTCATCAAGTCCGCCGACGTCGAATTTAAACGCAATTTCGTCTTCTACAACTTCGGATACGGCAAGGGCCAGGGCAGCAACTTCACGGATTTCAACGTAACCGATTATACGAGAGGCAGATATGCGCTCAGTTTCTAAAAAAGCAGCGCTAATTCATCAAGTCCGCCGACGTCGAATTTAAACGCAATTTCGTCTTCTACAACTTCGGATACGGCAAGGGCCAGGGCAACAACTTCACGGATTCCGGCCGCCATCATGGCGAAGTTAACCCGCATTACATAAAGAACGCCTGGTAATGACTATCCCCAGGCCAAACCGCGTTTCAACCAAAAACGGTCAGAAAAGACAGAAAAGTGTCCTATTGGGACACCTCAACCAAATCAACCGAAACTGGTTTAGGTTGAAACGGTTGTCCCCAATAGACCACGCCCAAGACTACAGCGGTTCCATACCCGGGGGGGGGGGGGGAGGAGGGGCACTGTTAACTGTGGCACTGTTAACTCTACAATATTGTTAAGATATACAAGACTTTATCCTCTTGTTTAACATCGCCTTTCAAGACTTTGTCCACAGACTCAAAAGGAAGAACTACATTGCGTCTATCACTCGAGAAGTGAAGCCTTCGCAGGTCCTGCCCTCGCAGTTTTTTCTAAATTTTTAATTTTGGCAAAGACATGCAGACAAACCATCGATTTTTCTGGAAAGAACGCTTTAAAATTAGTCATTAAACCTTGTTATTGAATAACAGAATCACGAGCTTGCTGCACGACTTCGCCAACCATGAGTTGTAGATCACTCAAGATAAGACCAGATAACGATAAAACAAACAGCTGACTGAGCAATTCTCCTAACCACACCTACTCACTGGTTTGTTTTGTGCATTCGAAGGAGAGGCCAAGAATTTAGACACTCAGTTTAAAGAATAAACGGTTGTTCTTTCCCGGGGGGGGGGGGGGGTACTCAACAAAGTTTTGTACGGGGATGCTCCGCCCCGAGGTCCAAACCCTTACCCTTTCATATACCGTTTTTTGACAGAAAATGTACCCCTTTCATATACCTTTCAATGAAAATGGCACCCCTTTCACATTCCTTTCATTGAAAATGATACCCTTTTCATATAGCCTTTACATGAGTCTGTTTGATATATTTTGAAAGGCCATTTTTATAATACTTAAATGGCAGTTTGCCCTACCTTTTTTATGCTTCAACGGCGTGTTTTCCCTGCCCTTTCCTATTCTTCGTGAAATCCCTACCCTTTCATATACTTCAACTCGTAAAATCCCGACCCTTTCATATACCTCCAGCCTCAAAAAGGTACCCCTTTCGGGCGGAGCATCCCCGTATAGCCCATTATAGGGAGTACCCCCACCCCGGGTTCTTGCCGTCCGTGAAACCCAGACGGTGCAACGGAAACACATCCAAAATATGTTGTTGTTTGACGGGTTAGTTAATCATAGCGTGCGGTTTGTTTGACCTTGTTTTTTCAGTCTTAAGTTTCATTCCAACCGAAGCACTGCGTGTCTAGATTACTAATGACGGACTGAAAAAAAAATAAAACGTGTTGATCCTATAATTGAAACTCAGCTGGTTACATCTGTGCTACATTTTAGTGGTCTCAATTATAATTGAGGCTGTATAAAGGTGGTTCTAACTTTTGAGTCTGTGGATGAAATCCTAAAGTGTGACCATTCAAATGAAAGCTATTGAGCAGTACCTTCCTGTGGTACTGTTTATTATGCTGTACAAGGTGCTTTAACTTTTGAGTCTGTGGATGGAATCCTAAAGTGTGACCATTTAAATAAAAGCTACTGAGCAGTACGTTCCTGTGGTGCTGTTTATTATATATACTGTACAAGGTGCCTTGCGAGATTTTTTAGACTCAAAGGTTAGAATCGCCTTTCTTAGCATATTAAAATATGCTGAGCATAGGCGAAAAATGGTGCTAAATGGTTTCATGTGACAGTCAAATGTTAAGATTTCATGCGAGATTCAAAAGTTCAAGTCATCTTGTACAACATAAAAATCAGCGCCACAGGAAAGTACTGCTCAGTAGCTTTAATTTAAATAGTCACGCTATAGGATTTCATGCACAAACACAAGTTTAAGGACGTTCGCGCCCATTGCTACTGCGCATTCTTTCGCGCATGTCACGCAAACGTTAAAAGCCCATGAAATATCAACAGGAATGTACCCAACGCAAATGTTTTTCCACTTTATAGAATGGAACGTAAAGAGCGTGTAGTTTCATGGGATAGCTGTGGAACCAGGCCTTCTCGGAAATGTCACGCAATGACGTGACAGTGCGAATAGATGGTCGCTTTGAGTACTTCGCAGCCATTTTACTCTCTTGGATGCCCGGTGACCCCCATTTTTCTTTCCGTAGATCACTTCCTTTCCTAATTTTCTCCATTTTAACAAAAAAAAAACAGAAAAAATCTGTACGTGAGAAGTTACAAATATTTCGCCTTTTCTGCTCTCGTGCGACCAAAGTTTTCTTCGAATGTGGACGGGCAAGACTAATATGTGTTCTATTTCAAGGCCTATTCTTCCTCAAGGAACGACATCAGATGCAAAAGTTTACGTAATAGACTTAGTTGTGTTGAATTAAGTACGTTTATCTGATCTAAATTTCACTAAAGTAGCTTCTTTTATTGCTAATAGTTGTTAGCTAAGATCGTCTTTAAATAACGAAAGCCGCTTAAAACGCATGGTCTTCAATGCGCCTTATCTCGAAAACGAGCACGGTGACCCCCCACTTTTTTGGTCATTTTGGCAATAGTTGATCTTCACCTTACTGCACGGCAAGTTTTAAAAAAATCTGTACGTGGGAACATTTTGGGCGCGAACGTCCTTAAACCACCTTGTACAGCATAATAAACACTGAGCAACACAAGAAAACAACCGGGGGCAGGGGACTCAACAAAGTTTTTTTTACGGGGATGCTCCGCCCCGAGGTCCGAACCCTTACCCTTCCATATACTGTTTTTGACAGAAAAGGTACCCCTTTCATATACTTTTCATTGAAAATGGTACCCCTTTCACATACCTTTCATTGAAAATGGTACCCCTTTCATATAGCCTTTACGGTCTATTTGATAAATTTTGGAGGGCCCTTTTTATAATACTTAAATGGCAGATTTCCCCACCTTTTTTATGCTTCACCTCGTGTTTTCGCTACCCTTTCCTATACTTCATGAAATCCCTACCCGTTCATAAACTTTAACTCGTGAAATCCCCACCCTTTCATATACCTCCAGCCTCAAAAAGGCACCCCTTTCGGGCGGAGCATCCCCGTATAGCCCATTATAGGGAGTACCCCCCCCCCCCCTCTCCCTGGGGGGGAAAACACCGTTCAGTAGCTTTCATTTGAATGGTCAAACTTTAGGATTTCATCCACAGACTCAAAAGTTAGAACTACCTTGTACAGCATAATAAACAGCACCACAGGAAAGTACTGCTCAATAGCTTTCATTTGAATGGTCAAACTTTAGGATTTCATCCACAGACTCAAAAGTTAGAACCACCTTGTACAGCATAATAAACAGTACCACAGGAAAGTACTGCTCAATAGCTTTTATTTGAATGGTCACACTTTAGGATTTCATCCACAGACTCAAAAGTTAGAACCACCTTGTACAGCATAATAAACAGTACCACAGGAAAGTACTGCTCAATAGCTTTTATTTGAATGGTCACACTTTAGGATTTCATCCACAGACTCAAAAGTTAGAACCACCTTGTACAGCATAATAAACAGTACCACAGGAAAGTACTGCTCAATAGCTTTTATTTCAATGGTCACACTTTAGGATTTCATACACAAACTCAAAAGTTGGAACCACCTTGTTCAGTATAATAAACAGCACCACAGGAAAGTACTGCTCAGTAGCTTTTATTTGAATGGTCAAACTTCAGGATTTCATCCACAGACTCAAACGTTAGAACCACCTTGTTCAGCATAATAAACAGCACCACAGGAAAGTACTGCTCAGTAGCTTTTATTTGAATGGTCACACTTTAGGATTTAATCCACAGACTCAAAAGTTGGAACCATCTTGCACAGCTGAGCATAATAAAACAATACCTCAAGAAAGTACTATTCAGTAGCTTTTGGTCCGGCACGCTTTAGGATTTCATCCCCAGGCTCAAAAGTTAGAATCACCTTGTACAGCATAATAAGCAATACCTCATGAAAGTACTGCTCAATAGCTTTCATTTGAATGGTCATACTTAGAATACATGAGATTCGAGTTTTCCATGCAGCAGCTGAAACAAGCTATAAGAACTTGACATGATTCAAGTGACTGTGAGAGAGCGTAAAAGGCACGTACACACATTTTAACTCCTTTGACCTTTTCTTCGGACGCTGAGGTGTCTTTTGAAGCTGCTCGACCTATTTCCGGAGATTTTTCAACACGTTGTTGCATCAATTTTAAACTAAAAGTGTCGATTCGTATGCATTACTTAACGCTTTTCCCTTGCATGATTTTGCTAACAATTTTTTTTTTATGTGGAAAATATAACTTGTACATCTTGTTTTTTGATTGAAGTTTCCGTCTGTTATGAGTTTTCAGTTTTTGGATGCCTAGGTAACAATGAAAAACAATGTAGGCCAAACTTAACAGACCAATGGTTTTCGGTCATTTTTTATGTGGAAAATATAACTTGTACATCTGGTTTTTGGATTGAAGTTTCCGTCTGTTATGTGTTTTTAGTTTTTTTATGCCTAGGTAACAATGAAAACAACAAATGGTTTTCGGTCATTTTCAGTAAACTTTGTCAATGCAAAATCTTGGAGAAATAGCAAACGCGTACTGTATATTCCATAATATTTTTATGGTAAAATGTCGATTGCTACACATACTTGACATTTTTTCATTGCATGATGATGCAAACCTTTTTTTTTGCGTGGAAGATATAACTTGAATATCTTGATTTTTGATTGAAGTTTCCGTCTTTTAAGTTCTTGGTCTTTAGATTTTTAGATAACTTTGAAAATCAATCCAGACCAAACTTTACAGGCCAATGGTTTCAGTTATTTTATTGGTTATTGTCACATCTTCGTCGAGAAAGAGAAACGCACAAACACTTCCGATCGATTCCGTCGAAGAGGTTGGAAGCTGTCCTTGAAGAAAAACAAGAACAAGATGAAGCTAACTGATCGATATTTATTCGATTCACTTGAGGGTATTTTAGTTTAAAACGTACGTGTCAACCTTTAACAGAAAGATGTGATCCAATAAACACCTTAATCCAACGACACCGAGCAGGCATGTAACGGTTCTGCTACACTGGTCGACAGGAACAGTCAAAACTATACAACACGAGTTTTATATGCAAACACAACAAAACAGGCTGAACTTGCAGAGCATTGGTTGTTTTTCTGGTGTGGAATTTACTGGATAAATGGTTATTAATGCTCCCACTCAGTCTGCAAATTTTTGGATGGGGTGTGCCGCTGGCTGTGACTCTGACACCCTTAACCTATACTAGACCATTTTAGCTGCATTTTGCAACCCTATTCTAGACTAAACACCGAAAATCCCTACCCTATCCTAGACCTATTCCAGACTCGCTATTTTTCAGAAACTCGTTCCCTATCACAGTTATTAGTTAACGGGGATCAGTAAAATTGCCCTACTACCCGCTGTACCGATTTTTAAATTCCGTTTGCCAGTAAACATTGTCTAGACTAAATTCTTCACGCAACTGATCAGTTTCGCGGAAAATGATACCCTATTCTAGACCAAAAATCTCTGATTACTATACCCTATCCCAGACTAAACTGCCTGAAAACCATACCCTTCACAGCGGCAAATACCTAGTGACTCATATATGGGAGTACCCCCCCCCCCCGGGGGAAGTACCATTTAAGTATTATAAAAAGGGCTTTTAACAATATATCAAACAGACGCACGTAAAGGCTATATGAAGGGGGTACCATTTTCAATGAAAGGTATATGAAAGGGGTACCTTTTCTTTCAAACACCGGCGGTATATGAAAGGGTTGAAAGGGTAAGGGTTTGGACCTTGGGGGGGGGGAGCATCCCCGTAAAAAACTTTGTTGAGTACCCCTCCCCCCCCCCGGATTGCTCGCGGACGTCAAAGAAAGATTGTTAGTTAATTTAGTAACAAAGAGAAGAAGAGCTTTAGCAGTTGGCTAGAAAAGCGATGGTAGCGAAACGAAAAAGTAAATGGTGTAAATACCTCACCACCCGTAGCACTTGTGGAATAGTATGTCAATCTAGGATTGGTCTTCACAACTACTTTAGAAGGTTTTCCATTAATAAAGGACTCTTACCTCAGTGCAAATCCGCTGCCTCTCGAGACATGGCGGTCATATTTAATATTGTTATAATGGTGAACGGTAACTCTGAAATCAATCCAGGCCACACAACCAAATGCAAAATCGTAGTGAAATAGCAAACACGTTGCGTGTATTAAGCGTTTGCGCCTCTTTCTTGATTGACAAGGTCGCAGTGGCCTCACGTGCCGGGTGCGCCGGGCATGCACGTGCCAGGATACGCCGATGCACGTGGTCACGTGCCATTGAAATTCCATGGATATTCGTATTTGCGAGTAAGACTACAGCGGTTCCATATTGGGCGCTTCGCGCGGTTCGGTAACCTATTTAGATGCACATCATATTTCTGAGCTTAAGAAATCAAACGAAAACGCATTAGTGTGGACGGGGCCTAAATAAAGGATTGATTGATTGATTAAGCAGAACTTTTCTATGGAACTAGGTGGTTCTAACTTCTGAGTCAGTGAATGAAATCCTGAAATGTGACAATTCAAATGAAAGTTATCGACCTGTGGCACTGTGCACCGACTCAACTTGAAGGAATGCTCCATTGCGTCTATCACTCGAGAAGTGAAGCCTTCGTAGGACCTGCCCTCGCAGTTTTTGCTAAATTTTTAAATTTTGGCAAGGACATGCAGCAAGCCATCGATTTTGCTGGAAAGAACACTTTAAAGTTAGTCATTTAAACCTTGTTATTTTAATTGAATAATGAAAGATCGGCGTTTACTTAAACAGAATCACGAGCTTGCTGCACGACTTCGCCAACAGCTGTAGATCGCTCAAGATAACGATAAAACAAACAGACATCTAGCGGACTGAACAATTCTCCTAACCACACCTACTCACCGGTTTGTTTTGTGCATTCGAAGGAAAGGCCAAGAATTGAGACACTCCGTTTAATGAATAAACGGTTGTTTTTGCCGTCCGTGAAAAACGCAGACGGAAGACGGAAACACATCCAAAATATGTTGTTATTTGACGGGTTAATTAATCATAGCCTGCGGTTTGTTTGAACTTGTTTTTCCAGTTTTTTTGAACTTGTTTTTTTTAGTTTGTTTGAACTTGTTTTTCCAGTTTGTTGGAACTTGTTTTTTTACATGTCTTCATATTCATTGACTCTGCGAGCGAAAGGGTTAGCTTACTATATCTTGTTTAAACCGCTCTCCTCCTTTAGGAGGTAATTTGAGAGAGATTCTTAAAGTTAATCTTAATCAAATCTTCATTGAAAAGTTGATTGTTCGCGAACGTCAAAAAAAGATTGTTAGTTAATTTGGAACAAAGACGAGAAGAAGAGCTTTAGCAGTTGGCTAGAAAGGTGATAGCAGCGAAACGAAAAAGTAAATCGTGTAAATGCCTCACCACCCGGCTTTACCAGTTTACTTTAAATAAAAGTGTTGTTGTTTTTGTTAAAGCACTTGTGGAAGAGTATGTCGATCTAGGATTGCGGTTTTCACAGCCACTTTAAAAGCTATTCTAATAATGAAGGACTCTTACCTTAGTGCAAATCCACTGCCTCTCGAGACATGACGGCCATATTTAATATTATTATAATGGTGAACGCTAACTCTGAAATCAATCCAGGCCACACAACCAAATGCAAAATCGTCCGAACAGCAAACACCTCTTCCTTGATTGAAAAGGTCGCACTGGCCTCACGTGCCAAGGTACAGGTACGCCGGGCATGCACGTGCCAGGATACGCCGATGCACGTGGTCACGTTCCATTGAAATTCCAGGGATATTCGTATTTGAGAGACATTCTATTTGTGAGACATCCAGCTGACTGAACAATTCTCCTAACCACACCTACTCACTGGTTTGTTTTGTGCATTCGAAGGAGAGGCCAAGAATGAATTTAGAAACTCAGTTTAATGAATAAATGGTTGTTTTTGCCGTCCGTGAAAAACCCAGACGGTGCGACGGAAGCACATCCAAAATATGTTGTTATTTGACGGGTTAGTTAATCAAAGCGTGCGGTTTGTTTGAACTTTATTTTTCCAGTCTTAAGGTGGCTCAACTGGTTTTTTTGGCGACACACTTCCCAACCCACATACCCACATTTAAACGTGCGTGCGTGTAACACGCGCGTGTTACACGTGCGTGGCCGCAGCCATTGTGCTATCAAAGAATTTTCACGATCGCTTGGCAGCAGCAAAACGTAGCAAGCAGGCATGGCAATCGTGTTGTTTCAAAAGTGCACAAATATGTAGAATGTAGACAAAAGAGAAAGTTCTGAAATAAACCAGCTGTCAACAAATACGGCAATGAAACTTTGGAAGACGAACGCAAAAGCCCCCAACACTTTAATTTTTAATTTTTTCAAACTTCGCAGTCTTGAAGACTTACATCTAGACTATAAGCGGCATACAGTCGTTTCAAAAGTTTAGGTCTAGATTTTGAGAAAATTACTAATATGCAAAAACCATGGCGCCATCAGATCGTTGTTATGGTAACACTGATGTCAATCAACTCTATTTTTTGGAAAGTTCATTTCATCCCTTGTATATGTGTGAAGCAGCTTGCCTGACCGAGCTCAGACAGTGAAGTATCAGCCGTTCAAAGTTGGGATGTTATGTCGCCAAAAAACGCAGTCGAGCCACCTTAAGTTTCATTCAAACCGAAGCACTGCGTGTCTAGATCACTAATCATAGCCTGAAGAAGAAAACGTGTTGATCCTGTAATTGAAACTCAGCTGGTTACATCTGTGCCACATTTTATTGGTTTCAATTAAAATTGAGGCTGTATAAGTGCTTCCAACTTTTGAGTCTGTGGATGAAATCCTACAGTGTGACCATTCAAATAAAAGCTACTGAGCAGTACTTTACTGTGGTGCTGTTTATTATGCTGTACAAGGTGGTTCTAACTTTTGAGTCTGTGGATGAAATCCTACAGTGTGACCATTCAAATGAAAGATATTGAGCAGTACTTTCCTTTGGTACTGTTTATTATGCTGTACAAGGTGGTTCTAACTTTTGAGTCTGTGGATGAAATCCTAAAGTGTGACCATTCAAATGAAAGCTACTGAGCAGTACTTCCCTGTGGTACTGCCGGTTTATTATGCTGTACAAGGTGGTTCTAACTTTTGAGTCTGTGGATGAAATCCTAAAGTTTGACCATTCAAATGAAAGCTACTGCGCAGTACTTTTCTGTGGTATTGTTTATTATGCTGTACAAGGTGGTTCTAACTTTTGAGTCTGTGGATGAAGTCCTACAGTGTGACCATTTAAATGAAAGCTACTGAGCAGTACTTTTCTGTGGTGCTGTTTATTATGCTGTACAAGGCGGTTCTAACTTTTGAGTCTGTGGATGAAATCCTGAAGTGTGACCATTCAAATGAAACTTACTGAGCACTACTTTACTGTGGTGCTGTAGGCTATACAAGGTGGTTCTAACTTTTGAGTCTATGGATGAAGTCCTACAGTGTGACCATTGAAATCAAAGCTACTGAGCAGTTTTTTCCTGTGTTACTGTTTATTATACTGTACAAAGTGCCTTACGAGATGTTTCTTTTTTTATTTCAGCATGGCTGAGGTTGAAGAATTAGGTGCCGACATTTCAGCAATTAAACAGGAAAAAAACACCGTAGTTGAAAACATATCAAAAACAACATCCACAAAACCTCCGCCTTCTGACACTCAAGCCAGCGGTCTTACTCCAGCAGAGAAGAGGTTGCGAGCTTTAAAGAAGAAAATACAACAAATTGAAAGTTTAAAAGAAAAAAGGGAACAAGGAGAAACATTAGAGAAAACACAGGTTAGAGCACGTTACTGTTTCAAAACCAACAGCGTAATGTAATAAGCAAACAAGTCCAATTGAAAGAGACGCAATCAACGAAATGGTTCAATAGACCTCGCTGATAAGGCCTCGAAACAAAAACAAGCTCCCAGTTCTAAGCGCGGGGAAATGTGTAATTGGTGACCAGCGCTGGAAAAACGAAGAGCGGGAAAACATGCAAACGTTACCAAGCGCAGGAAAACATACAGCTATTTCAATAGGCCATTTGCACGATGGCGTCATTTGACTACAACTACCAGAATTCATTTCGTTTTTCCTTTCTTATTTAAATTTTGTAATCCCAGTGCGGTTTCAATAACAATAGCCCTAATTTGCACTACAAAACAAAAAAATGAAGGATTCTGGTAGTTGTAGTCATATGACGTCATCGTGCAAATGGCCTATTACGTTGTCGGATGAAAGCTCAAAGCCAAGACCGCAAGGTCGTATGGGTAATTGTAAACAGCCACGGCATAAGAATCCCATACTACCTTGCGGTCTTGGCTTTTACGCTTTTTAATCCGACAACGTTAATTGAAATAGCTGTATACACAGAACAAAACGTTATAAAGCGCGAGAAATCGTGCAACCGGTTCAAGCAACCTTTCGTTTTCTTTTACTTTTATTATTATGGCAGTGTAAACTTCTGGATGCTCAGATATATACTAGCAGTAATCGGAGATTATGAAGACGCGTTCGAAAGAATTTCCGACGGAAATGAGCCCCAGAAAAAAGCAATAGGGGCGGCCATTTGGAAGACCGGACACCAAAAAATCTCAAATTTTACGGCATGTAAGGCACAGGGCAGCCAACACGAAAAATTATTAAAATCTATAGAAAAAACTTATATACAATAATGATATAAAATTAATCGAAATTGTGATATAAATACTACAAGCAACGTATAATACTGTGCTAGAATTCACAAGAATGTTTCTAAAATTAACGGTTGTTATTATTATTATTTTTATTAATATTAATATTATTATTATTATTATTATTATTATTATTATTATTTCCTTTATTCATGTTATGTGATAGGGTTATACAACAAGAAGTGGGTTGGAAAAACGAGGCACAGCCGAGTTTTTTTTTTTTAAGCCACTTCAAAGTGTGCGGAAATCTGATGAAACACTATTTCGAGTGAGAAGGAAATTGCGACATTTTTAAACTTTTGTCGGTGTTGTTTTTTCTATCAAAGCTTCACTTTCTTTGACCCTTTAACTTCAAAGAGTACCAAATGCCAAAATTCAAGAAAAATCACAAATTTCATTTGTAAAATATTGAAAAACAAATGGTACCGTGCAAAACTACTGCCGAAGAGGTTTCATTTGAATGGTCACACGATAGGATTTCATCCACAGACTCAAAAGTTAGAACAAATGGTACCATGCAAAAGTACTTCTGAAGAGGTCTCATTTGAATGGTCACACCATAGGATTTCATCAACAGACTCAAAAGTGAGAACAAATGGTACCATGCAAAAGTACTGCTGAAGAGGTTTTATTTGAATGGTCACACCATAGGATTTCATCCACAGACTCAAAAGTTAGAACAAATGGTACCATGCAAAAGTACTGCTGAAGAGGTTTCATTTGAATGGTCACACCATAGGATTTCATCAACAGACTCAAAAGTGAGAACAAATGGTACCATGCAAAAGTACTGCTGAAGAGGTTTCATTTGAATGGTCACACCATAGGATTTCATCAACAGACTCAAAAGTGAGAACAAATGGTACCATGCAAAAGTATTGCTGAAGAGGTTTTATTTGAATGGTCACACCATAGGATTTCATCCACAGACTCAAAAGTTAGAACAAATGGTACCATGCAAAAGTACTGCTGAAGAGGTTTCATTTGAATGGTCACACCACAGGTTTTCGTCTAAAAGTTAGAACTACACTACATGTCTCCATAATAGAAGCTAACTGACTCTGGGAGTAAAAGGTTTAACTTAAAGTTTAGTTGACGTGATTTAGATACTTGGGTTAATTTGAATTAGTTTCGACAAAAAAAAAGAGCATCCTTGACAGAAGTATAAAGAGTGCAGATAATTCCAACAGCTGATGTTTTTTTTTTTTCTAATTCTTTCTGCAGCTTGACAAGATATCAAAAGAACACGAAATTATAGACGAAATCAAAGAAATTGAATCATTGTTAACAGGATGTTTACTTGCGCAACCGCCAACAGAAATAAGTTATTGCGAGAACTAAGAGAGTAATTTACAAATGATGTGGTTGATCCACGATTTGATGCATGCGGGAAGCATAACCCCGAACAGTAATTCTATTTGAGACTTGAACCAAGCTAAGCAACCACGCATGCGAAATGATGTTGATAAAAGCCTGAAAGTAGCTGAAGCTTCTATTTATTCAGTTTAGTTCATTCATAAAATTTTCCGCTTGGGCAAACGTGTTGTCATCCATAAAAGAATCTATAAATACGAGAAAAGAAGTCTTCATTTCGTCTTTTATATAGTAAAGCTACGAGAAAGCACTTGATCTTTGGCAGCGAGGAAAAGGAAGTTAAGATCTTCATAATCGTAGGTTTTGTACGTCTTTTTGTATTCTTTTCTATTTTCATGAAGTAAAACATATTTTCCTTACTTTGTTAAAACCTTTTTTTCTTCTTCTGCTTGTCGTGTTGTTGTTTTCACAGCTTCGTTTGTAGGATCTTTCTCCACCCTAGAAATCAGAGAAATGAGGTTATACACTGTCTAAATAGCCCTTTTCGAAACAGCGTGGAATTTTTAAATATTGAATGAGATGTAAATCTGGTAAATGAATAGATTCCTCTTACTGAATTTAGTGGATCTCGAGTTCTCGGCTCCGAGTTCTCTGTTAGTTCCTGTTAGGTCACTTCTGTCCTCCGGGCTGTCCTTTACTGTAGCCTGTTATTATTTGAGAGCGACTTTGTTTTGCGGCTGACCCGGGCGAATCATGCGATTCCCATCAAAGTGTTAGCATATTTGAGATGTCATTTCATCGCTTCCGAGTTATTTATCCCAGAATTTCTCCAACACCCGTTTGTACACTTGATTATCGGAGACACCCCAGCTGATACAGGAAACACAATGCGAAAGCAATAAACAAAGTCTTCTGAAACGACTTGGGATTTAGGATTACAAAAAAATAAGGCCCGAAGTGCCTGAAAAAACATCCAGTCTCGATCTAACATTTGCACTGTTTAGGCATCCGAACAGATTGATAATTGGTAGATGATACAAATTTCCCTTTAACAGCATTTTAAAATCGTCAAAAGATATATAATCATGATTTTCTAAAGCCTTTCGTGAACCTGGCTCGCTTGATGACCCTAACTTGTGATGTACGTGCTTCGCGTCCGTTTGTCTGCTGGCGTTTTACCCCTTAGAGGAGGTCATAGAGGTACCAATGCTAAATCAACACGTCATATTCTGTCATATTTTTTTCGGCTCAATACCCTAAAAGGTACCGTGATAAGTCTATCGGTGGTCATTTTAGATTTTAGCGCCATAAGCGGTAGCAATCTGCAAGTTTCGGCCCCTTAAAGGTACGACGGGCACCCCCCGTCATTTTTATATGGGACATCTCCCCCCTCCCCCTCCTCCCAGGCTTGCGTGAAAATTGTAAATCAACTTACCAGATAGAAAGCGGGGAAGCTCATCGCAGAAATCGTTTCGATCATAACCTGAGTTAACTATGATATTTGTCATCAGTCAAAGGTCAGCATGCTTGAGTGAATAAATTAGACGCAGAGTTTCAAAATGGTAAACAAATACTTAATTATCTTCTCCCCGTGAGGAGCTTTTCAGAGATAATGAAACACAACACTAGAAACAAATACTTCAAATAAAACATAAGCAAGTTAAGAATCGCAACTGGCGGGAGGCAAACCAGTTGACTATTTTACAGGTATGGCAGAGGAGTTAAACCCTGGACAACCGTGAAACAACTGCAATTAGTGGTCAGAGCGGGATTTAAACCTCGGGCCTCTGACGGGAAACTCAAACAAAACAGACTTTGAGAAACTCTGGGGTTATTGCCAAACTAAAACTGGAGAACAATTAAACTGAGGTCACTGTGTACTACTTCGTATTCTTTGCCAAAGGCCAAGGGTAAGGGGTGGCCTAAGTGTTCAAGTATTTATAGGCTAACTCTAATCGAAGAAAGCACACTACACTAATCCCCTCGGTATATATGGCCATGACGGGAAAAGGTCAAAACTATTGTACTCGGACAGAATCCACCTTTTTGCAAGAGACTGGTGGTCTCTATATGTACCCCCTCCCCCCCTCCCCCACCCAAGAAAGATGGTCTCTTGTTGGTTTAGCCCCCCCCCCCCCCCCCCTTCTATCAAGAGTAGAAACCGAGAAAAAGATTCAAAGTTATGGAGACGCTTTTCTCGCGTGGGGTGATTTTCACGCGCGCTCGCGTTTTGCTCGCTATACTATCCCTGAGGAAAAATGAGGGACTACTCGTAGTCTGTGGCTACTCTGCCTGGGCTCTGGAAGATACCGTGAAAAGACTAGTGGCGAAGGGGGTCCACTTACCTGGAAAGGTTTGGACCTTGGGGCGAAGTATCCCCGTACAAAACTTTGTTGAGTACCCCCCTCCCCCCCTCCCCCCTCCCCCCTCTCCCCCCTCCCCTGGGGCAGTGTTTTCATTACGAATTTTTAAGATGACTGAGGCCTTTCGAACAGCTTTTTTCCAGGAAACGATTCTTTGAAAAAGGTTTAACTTGCAGTTTGTAGTTCAATTTTCTCCCGTAAGCAGGCTGCTTACAGAGAAATCGAAGATATCGAAGGGTAGCGCCCAGGCCTTGAAGCCATTGTGCTATCCTACATTGTGCAAGATTAACTCCTAACGGGGCGATGTGACCTATTTTTAGAATAATCACTTCAAATAGTTAAAAAACATATTGTTATCAATGGAAGCTTAAAAATAATGGTCCAGTTTTGTAAACAATTACTACACTGTACACTGAAAACGTCTGAAACTTTTATTATTTGTTTTGAGCTGCGGATGGCCATGATAGAAATGGATTACAACTTGAAAAAACTTGAAAGGTGTTGTAAAAGCATTCGTGTATAAGCAAAGGAACGTGGTCACGTATCTAGTGCAGTTTTGAGCGAAAAACAGGAAAATCCTTTTGGCAGTACCTAACATAAATCAGGAAACTTAATTGAAAAATTGGTTTAAAATTAAGCAGCTTACATTAGAAAAAAAGAAAACTAACCTAGTTCAGCTTATTTTTAGGAGCGCTTAATTTTCATGTGGTGAATTCAATTTTCATGACACTAAAAGCTAAGTGAAAAAGCTAACTGGAAATGCTTAATTTTTTTGACATAAAATGATTCTTTTCCCCTCAGGTCATCAATTTAGATTTTGCGTCAAATAAATCAGCCCGACACTTGTTGGAACTTGAATAAAACAGTTTGGCGAGAGGATATAATTACCTCTCAAGACCTGAATATTTTGAGTATAAAATCGTATAACAGTAGGAAAATCTTTATCCGTTTCCACTACAAATAAATCCGGAAAGGCTTTCATTTATTTGCTATAACACAATGCTTTATTTTTTTAATCGGAGTCGAAAATAGCTCGGCACGATCCCTAGATGTCGAGAGTTAAGCCTGGTTTTCACTATTGACGCATAAACATAAGTAGCCTCCTACGCAGACGTCCTTAGGGCTCGTCACGTGACGAGCCCTAAGGACGTCTGCGTAGGAGGCTAAAACATAAGCGGAAGCTTAAGAATTTGCTTCAAGTGAAAACGAATGTGGGCACGAGCCCGGGGGGGGGGGGGGGGGGGGAGAGGGTTCTCAACAAAAATTTGTACGGGGATGCTCCGCCGTACTATTTTCATTGAAAATGCTATTTCTTTCATATAGCCTTTACGTGCATCTGTTTGATATATTTTGAAAGGTGCTTTTTATAATACTTAAATGGCAGTTTTCCCTGCCTTTTTATACTCCAACTCGTGTTTTCGCTACCCTTTCCTATTCTTCGTGAAATCCCTACCCTTTCATATACTCCAACTCGTGAAATCGCTACCCTTTCATATACCTCCAGCCTCAAAAAGGTACCCCTTTCGGGCGGAGCATCCCCGTATAGCCCATTATAGGGAGTACCCCCCTCCGGGGGCACGAGCATAAGATTGATCTTTAAAAAGGTCCGTTTACACAGGCGATTTTTTTTGTGCTATTTTTGACCCACTTTTCGATGCAATTTTTGTCGCGCGCAAGTTGCATCTTCAAATCGCGTGTGTGAACAAGCGGCGATTTCGGTGCGATTTGGGCACGTGGACGTGTACTTCAGAAATATCCGGGTGGCGGGGGGCTATTGAAGGACTGACACTCGTGTTAGTGCTTCGGTGCACAGCAGATTAATCCATTTAAATTGTTTGTTTTCTATAGCTCTAGATTTAAGTGGGGAATAAGTATTAAAGTTAGGTTTCTTTTAAAGTTCGGGCATTCAAGGGTGAGGCAGGAGAAGAGATCGCGAAGCGCTTGCGATAAAGTCGTTAATTATGCATGCTTCGAGGTTTATGGCACTCCCGCCCTTTTCTGTTTTCGGAATTCTTGCGTTGCAGCGTCCCGCCGTTGTATCGCCAAATATACAACTTAATTGGATAAAAAGATTCTAAAACGAAAAATGGAAGCAGTAGTTTGAAGATTAAGTGCAGGATTGAAAGGATGGAAGTGGATTACACTGTATTAAATTTTATGCAATGTGCCATTTTGCATTCTGGTGGAAGTTTGACCTTTTTAGCCATAGGGTGAGGATTAGAGCTATTTTCATCTAATAATGAAACTTAAGCTATATCAGAACGAACAAAGAGCGTTGTGGAGTATTTGAGCGTTGCACGACCACAAGCTTAATTCTTTCTATTCTTATGACTTCCCTACCGGCGTCGAAAACGAAGTGGCTAATAGAAATCAGATTGTAGAGGAGGTTCGGTAGTCACTTGATTGGCTTCTTGGACTTTCAACCTTTCTAATGGAAGTACAGTTGACATTTCCGCCCTCGTATTGTGCCCTTCATAATAAAAATAAAATATTTATAGCCAACAACATCTCCACTTCGTGTCACAAGCGCTTCACAATTTGTACAAGGCACGTCTTTTACTCCATAAAGTTTCTTTCAAACTAAGTGTATATATAGACAAGATGCAAGACATGCACGGAATACAGTACGACCAGAGATTATGATAATATATTGAGTAAACCACTATAAACTACATAGCATCAAAAAAACTTACTTGAAATTAATTATGCGATAAACGAGAAAATAACTTGAAAACCTCATAAAAGCAAGGCAATGGATATAACGTATACTTCATAATATACAACACTATCACGCGCAAACGAAACCAGACTCAATCTTATAATCCCTACCCAGAGTCCACGCGCTTCTCGTTCAGCGGGCGGGCGCCGGCCAACCGCTGACCAAGGAGCTCGCAGACCTGGGTACAAGGTTGAACCAGACTGAGCTTGATAAGAAATCTGGGAATATAAATAATTTTCAAACTGAAGGGAAAATTTGTCCGTGGTGGATGGTAGATTATTCAGTCATAAACAATGGTGTCACTTGCTTCTTTTGAATCTCCTTTTTTTAAATACCAGAGCTTTCTTGGATGGAATAATAAATCTAACAGGCGGGCTTTGATGCGGTCGGACAACCAAGCACTCACAACTGTGTCTTGGATTCACTAGACTTTTTCTTCAGTATTACCACGGTTACCGGTTTGTATTGTCGTTCCATGGCTCTGCAAAATATATTGGACTTAAAATGATTTGAGAACAACAACGTTAGAATCTGTGAAATGTCCAGAATGTCCCCATAACTTTTTGTGCCAAGAAATCTATTATACGTGCGCAATGTTTACATTAAATATTCAAATTTTGTTTGTTTTGAAAGCTAAGCAATAAAATACTAAGTTGAAGAAACAATCCGGGCTGGTTTGCAGGATAAAAATTACGCCACCAATCTCTAGATTCTCGTTTCAAAATATAGCTCCTTGTCCGAAAAGTTTTTGGGTCTTTCGAGTTTCGAGAAATGGGTCTGGCGTGCATTTCTCAAAACTCCCGAAGACTTTTCGGGCCCGAAAAGCCACTTTCTGTGCAGCCTATTTACCAATAAAGATTCAATTTTTGTTCGTTTTGAAAGCTAAGCAATAAAATCCTACGTTGACGAGGAACTTTGCACTGGTTTTCGGGCTAAAAACTTCACCGCCACTAGAAACAAATTGAAATTCAATAATAGCTTTCGGGCTCGAAAATTATTCGGGGGTTTTGAAAAACGCACGCCTGGTTTCTTAGGGAGTGCTGACTTCTACAGTGTTTTCATAGCGTGTTTTCCATGACCCGGTATTAACTAAATTCATTGTGTTATCCGCTGGATAGTGATTTATCCGGTGCAAAGCGCTATCCACCTTTTCAACAACCGGGTCCATGTTTCTACCCATTTTCTAGGGCTTGTTGTATGTTATTGTGCGTGTACAGCGTATTTTACGCGTGTTTCTGGTTGCTTCGATTCCAGTTCTTTCACATGGTACGGGGTATTACTACCCTATTTTCAGCGTCTATATCAAGCTTGTTTTAGCGTGATAGTGAATAGCGTGCTTATAATTTTGAGTGAGATGATGGTTTTATCACGAACCTCGCTGTTCACATTGTCTCCCAGTAAATCCAAATGGACATGCGCAGACTCCAGGCCGGACACACTTGCCTCCGTTTAAACATGGCTGGTTACAAATAGCTATCAAGAAATTAAAATACCATCTATGAGAAAAAAATGTTTTCTTACAACGGCGATCTTCAGTGTATATTTTTTTATAATGTACTTCAAAGACGATGGTTGAAATTTTCAGGAGATAAGCAGGCGCCAAACCATGAAGAAATTTATAGACTATTACACATTTGAGATAATCGCGACGAGCCTGTAGATTATGCCAGCTGAACACTGTTACCTTTTTCACACATAATGCCATCATATCCTGAAAGGCAGGTACACTGGTTTGGCCGAGCACATCTACAGGAAAAGAACACAGTTTAAAAAATGACCAAAAATATTACATGCAGTCAACATGTGTTGTTATACCTCTCAAATCAAACGCCTTTTTTGATTGGACAAGAAAGTGTCACGTTCCATGGGTCAAAACAGTCTAACTCCCTAGGGTGAACAAAACTCACTAACTCCCTGGGGAAACAACAACTTGAACTTTTGCCTCGCACGTGATCATGTCGTGCGCCTTGAAACCGCAGCAAATTTGTGTTCCAGCCATTTTGCAATAAACTTGACACCTATATAGTTTTTTCTATTTTTAAGTTAACACCAAGAAGACCCTCAATTGAGGGTCTCGGGGAAACAAAACTCACTCTTTCCTTTGGGGCCAGTCATTCATCATCATTTTCTCGTGGTGTTAATGTATGTTGCGTTGATTGTTATTGTGCGCGAAAGAACACATGACTGAGATAGACTGCACCAAACTTGGTAGGATGGAAACAGATTGCCCAATTTTTTCAAGTTTGTAGCCTCTGTGTCTTGAAAAACTCGCTAAAAAACTGATTATGGTTTCTCTTCGAAAATTCACTTGATATCTTCCTCTTAATGTTCTATAGAGGAGTTTTCAATTGAGTGTCGTAAAACCAAAACCAAAGTAATTGCTCTGACCAATCACAGCAGTCGTAAACAATCCAATGAACCAATCAGAGCTCGAAGCAATTACATGTCGGCGGCGCCAAGCGCGGGAAAACGCGTGCGAACAAGTCACGATTGGTTTTGGTTTTACTTCTGATTGGTCGAGAAAGTGGCGCGACATTTTTTAGCCAATCACAAAGCGTAGCAATGCAAAACCAAAGCAATTGTGTAATTACTTTCGACACTAAATTGAAAACTGCTCTGAGCATTTTATGTACGACTCAAAACGCCAGCTTTTGAATCTCTTTACGGTGGCTGCAATTTCCATTATCAACTCAGCTGATAAAACCAGATTTTCATGTTTCACTTCCCCATCGCGCAGCACCAGTAGTTGGTGGGGAGGGAGTCAAATGCGGTTTTTCAGAGCCCTAAATAAGCCGCCAAACGCCCGAGTTACCGGGCCCCCAGGCCTCATTGCATTCGACCTGGGGGCCCGGTAACTCGGGCGTTTGGCGGCTTATTTAGGGCTCTGAAAAACCGCATTTGACGTCCCTCCCCACCAACTACTCTGGATACCCCGTCCCTCCACAACGTCAAGCTAGACATAACCAATTGAATAAACGCTTACCCTTGTATACACGATGCCTATGCTACTTTTTGCTGCTCAACTGAAGGCAAGTAATTCAAAACTCCCCTGCCCCGACTGTCAGCGAATGGTTTGCGTGTCAACGTTTTATAATCATATGAATAAGGGTTGCCCGCCTTTTAGAAGAAACCTTCGAGTTCTTCATGAACATGAGGCGGTTTTACCACAACCGCCACCATCGGTGGTTATTCGAGATGTCCTTGCAAACTCAAACATCAGCCAGCATGAGCTGAATGCATGGCTTGATGAGCAAGAAAAAAAATCCTCTATAACCTTGAATGATCTTGACCCTTTACACAGGATCCGTAATGCAAGATTTGTTGCGGATTTCATCGAAGGCAAGACATCACTCGCAGCGTTTCGAACAGAGATGCTCGGGTTTTACCAATTGAAAAAACACTTTACCTTTGTATATCAATGATGACGACAACACAAGTGTTCTTGAACTTTCTCAAATCGAGGAACACTGGTCTGAAACAAAAGAGCGCCGACTGGGTGAGTTATCGACAAAATACTCTTGGGGCCTCCGAAATTGCAGCCTTGATCGGAGTTTCGCCGTTTGAAACACCACAGAGCTTGCTTTTAAAGAAATTACAGCCAGCCGACATGCACAGCAATACGGCCTGTACCTGGGGCAATCTGTTCGAACCGATCGCTCGCAAATGCTTTGAACAGAAGCACTCTGCTAGAATTTTTTCCCATTCTATATCCCTCAATCTGGCAACAGATCACTTATTATATAGAAAGATTATATGTAGCCCTGACGGCTATTATGTAGACAAAGAAAACAATGTAATTCTTTTGGAGTTCAAATGTCCTTTCAAGCGGAAAATAGCTATGACTCGAGTTCCTAGTTATTATACACCCCAGATACAAACGGGCCTTTATTTTAGCGGATCTATGGTTAATAAAGCCCTTTTCATTGATTCTTACTTCAGAATGTGTTCTATAAACCAGATAGAGCCAAGTTCGAATCATAATAATCTTTTAAACGGCGGAAATATTTACCAGACAAAAGATCACACAGCGCTTGCCTGGGGCATATGTTATCTGTTTTCAAAACAAAAGTTTACACGCAAGCAAACTAAAATGATTGATATTGGTTCTCTTAAACAAACTCAGACATTTGAGCAAATAATGACTTCAATAGCCGAGAAAGACCTATGGTGTTCTTACGGCGCGGTCAGAATGTCGTTCAGCAAAGAATACATAGATGAAGAGTATTTGCGTTACTTCAGAATGAAAAAGGCTTTCCTTGCTCCAGATGAGGGGCCGAAGCCGGTTGCTTTCTTTTCATGGAAATTGTTGAAAGTCACAGAGCTTGAAATTGTCAAGCATGAGGGATTTTTGAACAGTATTCAACCGAAGGTCGAACGATTTCACGAGAACTTGGCAAGGCTTCGCAGAAAAATACATGAAAATTTATCAAATAAAAAACACCTTGAGAAAACCATACCTGGTGAAACTTTTGAAGACAACATCGGTGATGACAGTGCTATGTTAGAAGCCTTTCTTATTGAGAAAGCAGCAACTTTTACTCAAGATCTTTGAAAGCATTGTTCCATAAACGGCCGTTTTTAATTATCACATTGTTCGACATCTGTTGTCTCAGGCAATTTACAATCGCTCGTTGTGGGTCTTCAAGCGGCATTGTAATGTCCAGGATTTTGTAGATCACAAACGTATAAGAGATTCTCGGAAGCCGAGCTTGTATATGTTTGAAAATACGTTTCACCTCATTTATTTGGTCGATAGTCAATCCAATCCTTTTGTTAATTCGTGTTAAAGCGTACCCAAACGCATAACACCGTGCCGACTGCCTTTGTCTTGGTTTGTACAAAATGTTTTGATCTGTATATGCCGGAGCATAATCCTCTAGCACTTCCACACGACCGCATTTTTTGCAATAAAGTTCACAAGAATCGCTTGATTGTAAAAATGGGCCGTCGCAAGAATAACAAGATAGAAATCTTCGGGCCCAACGTTCACGCTGCAAGGCGTTATAATGTTCTTGTAGATATTGTTTCCCCATCTCTGCCAACCCCATATCTTCGTAGATATGGCAAAGTTTTTCCGGCAGGCACAAGCGGTGTATTTCTTTCCTATAATCACCACCATATAGCGAGCGAAGGATGGCAAAATTGTGTTGTTTGTCAAGTTCACTGAGCCGTGCGGTGAAGTCAGTCATGCTTAAACATTATAATTATTTTTTCAATTTGGCGATCGTGACTTCCGGTATTTATTATGTAAAGCCTATATTTAGAAAAATACAACTTTTCGGTTATATTTGCGCATGCGTAGTTCTTTATGAGTTACCACATGTGAAAGCACGGCAACTCGGTCGAATATAAAAGACCTGTTCGCACCATATATTATAGTAAGTCTGTAATTCGGTATAGCTCAGGGAGGTGTGGCTGGCCCCCACTGAATCCTGCTTACGGCTAATGCGATGTCAGACCAGGGGTAGTGGGGTTGCTGCGTCAGTTAGTGACCCCCTGGTGAACCAGCCCCGGCCCAACTGATACAGGGGGGTGCTTGAACAGAGATCTCCAAGGAGAACTCAACCTCGCTCCCAGAGGCTAAATGGGAAGAGACAACTCCTTTGTCAGGGAGTTAAGTCCTAGCCTAGGCTAGGCAAAACGAAACAGCCACCAGAGCACCCCCTGACGAGGGTTTTGTCCCTTTTTGTTATGTGTCACGCAATGTCACGCGTGACAGTCACGCACAATGTCACGCCATGTGTCACGCTTTGTCACGCAATTGCGTTCTTTTGTTAGATAAAGCGAGAAACCCGAATTTAGTCTTTCAAATCTGACTTGGACACAGCGGTAAGACGATTGAGTTTTTTTTTAATCTTTTCTTGTTCTTCCTTGCGGATTTCTTTTCTGATCTTGTCAAGATCTGGAGTTTGAGTTTGCTTGTTTACTTTGTTTTGTGAGGGTTTTGCTTCACCAGAGCGTATTTCGTTCTTAAGTTCATAATAGCTCTCAACTTCACGGAGGATTATTTTGAATTCTGAATCGCTGATACGCTTGTCAGTTAGAGCTTTTGAAACCAGCTCAAAGACAGAGTTTCGTTTAGCAAGGGCGAGTGTGTATATTTTTTCGTGTTTAGTAATTTTTCTATCAAGCCGCCTGCTAAACAAAGTGATGCCGGCCGCTGAAAAACCTGTCAAAGCTGCCACGCCGGCAATGACAGGGCTGGCTATGAGCCCGGCTCCTGTCAGGGCTGTGACGATTGTGGCTGAAGACAAAGCTGTAGAAATGAAACCAAAACTTACTGCGGTTCCGTGAACAATGGTGTGTGTTCTCTTGTATTTCTTAGCAACTTGTCTGTAATGATTCGCCTCCGACTCAAGCTCCTTTTGCAAATCAGAAATTTTCTTGAGTCTGAAGTCTTCACCGTTGGATAAGTCTGGGTAAAGCGATGGAGTTTCGCTGTATTCAGGAGCTGATGGCAACACGTTAGCTGAGCTCATCATCAGGGGGTATATATATATAATATATTTTTTAATTGATCTCAAGTTCAAATTCAAGGGGCATGTTATTGAAGTCAAAAAGGGCATTGTGTTCATCCCTTACAGACAGTGTTATGCTGTTTACATAATCACCAGACGAGACGTCACGCATGTTCTGCTGTGTTGATTCATAGAAAACTTTCTCATATGGCACACCTCGAAGATCAAATTTAGCCAAGACAGTCGAAGGCTTACCGTTGAACAGGTTCTGTTCTTTATCAACCAGATCGCAGTGGATAAAGTAAGTGCTTGGTGCTGTTAATCCTTTGACGTATGTTACTAGAAACAATACAGCTCTTATGCCAAGTAAATTTGCCAGATTGTCACTAAACTTTACATTACTTCCATTGTGAATGACCATCGCGCCGACTGGTGTATTTATAGTAGTTGATAATTGTAATTTTATTCTATGTTGGGTGGCTAAGTCGTTAAATTGTTTCGCTAGACTATCAATGGTGTAATGCCCTTGAAGTAATATCACGTTTGGAGTTGATCCATTGGAGCTATCTACTGTTGTTGAAATAGTTGCATTTTCTTTCAAATTATGCCACGAGTTGTAAAATGAACAAGAAACAAGTCTTATGTAACTCGGTTTCTGAAGCGGGTGGTCGAAGTAGATGGTGTGCGGGTTCGAAGGTGCGACGATTGTTAACACAACCATTGTATATATATTTAAATTTAAATATATATATTCAATCATGTTTGGCAGACGCCCTGGTGGTTTTAATCCTGGTTCAAATCTCGGTCTAGACATTGGCGGCCACGATTACGGACCTCCGCCCCCGTTTTTTCCTCGTCCCCAAAATCCCCTCTATCCCCAACAGAGCAGGTATATTAGCAAAAAACAGCCAACACCACCCACAGTAAATCCGCAACTTGCTTGGCTGAGTTCTCCGGAGGCTGAAAAACTCTCTACAGCCGCCAAGGCTAAGGCTATTTCAGACTTCAAAAGGCGTTTTCCGCACGCTGATATGTCAAGATTTACAACAGAAGTTTCTTTCGACGAAAAGCACAAAGCCACAGCAGTAGTTCTTTTCTCAGAGGGGCATGGCTCCTGGGCTATGCCCTCAGACATACCGCACAAGAATTGGACACAAGCCCTGAAAGACGCCCTTGGCTTAGAGTATATTGGCGGTTTCCCCTATCAGTTGACGTTAAACCGAAACACACAAAAACCAATCCCGGCTGTTGAATTCGCCACCTCAATCGACAAAGACATGATGATTGGCTCTGTCTTGAACGATGAAGCGCAAAAGATCTATGTCACGCCAACTGATTATTTCACAACGAAATACAGAAACATTTTCAGAGACACACAAATTTCGTTCACAACCGCGAAATATGGGAGAAAGTGGCTCGGCGGCCCGCATATGAGTTTCTGGCCACAGCAACTAAACTTTGCTCTGTGGTGTGCAACAACCGGCTGCGGGATCTCGCGTGACCTTCTGTTTGATAAGAACTCGACTCTCTCCCTAACCCCGCAGCTCCGGTCATTTTACAGGTTTCACGTTTATTTCACAACAAGGCGAATTCTTTACAAAATGGGTGGGGAACAGAGTGTGAGTGCTTTGCCAGACGACCCCACATTCAACCAGAAAGACAACAAGTTCAACATCGACGCATACAAGAGGATTTGCCAAGAGTTCGGTGTCGACCCCAATGCTGACTTCCGTTTCACATACGGCAAAAATCACGGGCTTGGCAATGTGTACATTTGGGTTGCATATGATGGGCCCAGTTCTACTGATTACGACTATCCTGATCCCGATCTAGCCCTGTTTGATGACGAGCGCGTCACAGACAGAAAAGACCCAAACTATCGAGCAAACGGCATATACTTCGTTCGTAACGACCAGGGCGCTGTTAGTCAGTTTGAGCACTTTGTGCCGAATTATGCACAAGGGCTAACACAGCCAGGGCTCGCGCGTATGAATCAGTCAATCGAGGCCTTTGTGTACTGCATTCTGGGTGCACAAGCAAACACTCGCAGCAGCATTCTTGGGAGTGGAGGCCGAGCATTCGAAACGCAGAGAGTATTCCTCACACTCTTAGAGGACGCCATAAGACTAAACGACATATCTAAGAGCGTACAGCATTATCAGCAGACCATCCAAGCAACGAAAGTGTGGCTAAACTTTGTAGTTGCCCCTGGGAGCTGGCTGATGCCGTCACGCATGGTTATCAACACAGAGAGCGTGGTGGGGTACAATAACAATCTTATGCAGGCAACGCAAGGGATGAAGCTGGGTGTTAACAATGATGTCAATCTTGCCACAAAAAAAGCCTCCCTTCGCCCCATGGACGGAGGGCCGACAAAGATTAATCCACCAAACAGCCACCCATCGAACCCGATTCACAAACAGGCAACACAGGCACAGGGCATTGCACCAAAAGACCCAAAACCAGCACCCACACCACAACTAGCCTCCACACCAACACCAGCCCCAACACAAGAGACTAAGATCGAGCCGCATCATGTAAACAAGGCACTCATTGGCGTGGGTGCGCTTGCTTTAGCAGGCTTGTTTGTCTGGATGAGATAATTATCTCCTGCGCTTGCTGATCCTTTCAATCATAAAGCCTACAACGGCAAGGATCAGCAGCCAGGCGTGCTCGCCAAGGAAGGATATAACCTGGCCGGCTGTTTTGAAGATAAAGCTCACGATCGAACCGATCAAGCCTGGCAAGATGGAGGCAACCTTATTTCCTGGGGCTTTGAGCCCATTGCCAATAGCCTTGGTGCCGGCCTTTAAGCCATTCATTGCAGCAATCGTCACAGCGCCTATGACTAGACCTGCAGCCAGAACAACTGCTTGAAGGGTCCAGCCATATTTCTTGAAGATATTTTTGACCCTTTCTCTCAAAGGCAAGGCTTCTTCTCTTTCCTGAACCTGTGTTCTTAGTCTTGCCAGTTCTTCTTCTCGCTCAGCAACTCGGGCTTCCGCGGCTTCTCTGTCAGAGGGAGAAGTGTTCTCATCCTCTATCACGCGTCGGTCTTCCTCGTTTTGTCGTACAAGATCGGCCTCTTGTTCGTTTAACTCATCCAGCGGCTTGGTGGAGTTCAGTCTTGCTTCGATAGTGTTTGTTTTTTGTTTTTCATCAGCACGTTTTCTCTGTAAGCGTTCAACTTCTTTTGTAGCTTTTTCTTGATCTATTTTAGTTTTTGCATACTCTTTGCTTTTTTTCTTTGCCTCTTCTATGTCTCTTTCAATTTTTGCTTTTTCTCGGTTTAGTCTGTCTATTTCGTTTTGTCTTTCTATTACTGTACCTCCTTCCTTTTCCATATTTGCAATGCGATGGTTAATTTGTTCAAGTTGATCTTCTTTTGCTTGTTTTTCTTGAGCCGCTTGCTGTTGTTTTGCAGCTGTTTCGTTTAATGTTTTTTCTAGTCGTTGAGCTTCTTTCAGTGCTTGGTCTGTTTCCCTAATTTCTTGCCGTTGTTGAACTATTTTTTCTTCTGCAGGCTGACCAAGAGCAAATCTGATTTCTTGTGAAAGGTTTGGGTTTACTCTTAAACGGCCAGTTAATCTTTCTTTTGTGTAGATATAGTATGCTTTTTTGCCAACACCGCTTTTTTTGATCATGAGTCTTTTCGATCTTGGATCAAAATAAGCATCAAGTTCTATTGCATTAGCATCTGGATATAGTGACGTGATAGCATTCCAGGCCCGTTCTCTGCCACCCTCTGCAAGAATAGGGGCAGTTTCATCTAAGCCGCTCTGTTCGTGAGGCATTGTATGCATTTCATGCTCTTCACCACCATGATATGGGGTGGATGCAGCTCCCGGTGTAAACTCGGTTGTTCTGTCAACTTCTTCTTCGTCGTCGTCATCATCGTGGTCTATATCCCAGTCAAGCCCGGTGTTTTCGTTCTCACCAGTTGGATCATAGTCATATCCACCTTCTGCCATGGCCAGAGTATATATATAAATATAAATTTATATATATACTCTGGCCATGGCCGTGCAACCCAACCTCCTCCCAACGAATGCCGAGAAGACTCTTGGTGCAATGAAAGCAGAGCGCACCGTAAAGCGCATCACCTTTGAACGCACTTCAGCCAATCCCGGCGAGACCCTGTACGTTACTGTGCCCAAGCTCAACGAACATGAGGTTATCGTGTCGGGCTCGCTTGCCTTGCTCTTTAACATCGACCTTGCTGGCGGCCACGCAAACAACTATCTTGTACAAAATGTCTCCAGAGCACTAGTTGACAGGCTTGTTGTGAAGTTTGCCGCAACCACTGTCCAGGACACCGTTGGGTACGATATTTACAAAATCTTTGAGGACCTTTTCCTCTCTGTTGATAAGAGAGACAACATGCTCCCCGAGGGCATCCAGAGTGTAGACTTGAGCAAGATTCGCTCTAGTGCCGGTGACAAGAAGACCTCTGGCGTGGATGCGGAAAACAAGCTGGAGACCATTTACAAAAACAAATATCGCATCAATCTTGACCACCAGATTATAACAGACCACTGCGTCATGTACCCACAGGCACTCTACAACGATTTGACATTCGAGATAACGCTCGCCCAGGCTTCCCAAGTTGTCAGGGGTTCAGATACAAGCAAGCTTGTCTACAAGTTGACAAATATCCAGCTTGAGTACGAGACAATCCGAAGTCAGCAGCTGGCTGACGCTGCAACAAGTGTATACTCTAGCGGAAAGGAGTTTGCCTACGACCATATCATGCGAGAGGAAGTGGTCCCCTTCTCGAAGGGTTCAGACGCTCGGCTGAATCTCAGGGTGAACCCACAGCGCAGGTCACTGAAAGCCATCCTTCTGCTATTCATCGAACCCTACACGGCAGGGGCCAGGGACTCAGAAAAATACTTCAACCCAGACATAACCAAAGTTAATGTCACCATAAACGGCTCCCCCAACAGGATTTACAACGAAGGCATCAACGGGACCGACATGTGGAGGGAAGTCAGTCGCCTCTTCAAAAAGAGGGGTGATGGCAGGCCAAACATGAATCTGACTAAATATCTCACTGGCAACAAGTTCGGGCTCCTTATCGACCTTAGATCAATGGCCGATACAACCCTACATGGCAACGGCCAACGCCTCGTCAACACAAAGGACGGCGTACATCTTGAGCTCGAAAGGGCAACCTCCGGCTCGGGAAACGTGCACTGCCACATCTACACCATCAGCGACTCACAGATGAACATAATGGACAGACAGCTGCAGGCGGTTCAGTACTAAACACATATATATGTATATAGATGGACCCACGAAAGCTGCCATTCAATGCACTAATTATCGGGCCGACTAACTCTGGCAAAACACAATATCTTCTGAATCAGCTGCGTGGCCCCTTCAGGGGCAAGTTTGACTATATTGTTCTCTTCTGCCCAACATTTGTCCACAACAAGACCTACGACGGTTTCGTGGACAAGGAGCCACGCATTTTTGTGATAGACTGTCAGCAGCATGAGATTGAAGCATGGTTAACTTTAGCCAGTTATTTCTTCGACGGGACAAACACGCTCTTTGTGCTGGATGACTGTGCTGCTTCGAAGGATGTGAAAGGTCGCACGAGTCAACTTGTGAAACTAGGGTTCAGTGCTCGCCACAGCGGCTTGTCAGTGTGGGTGCTAACCCAACAGTTAACCAGCATTGCGAAACCCTTTAGGGAAAACGTTGCAGCGATTGTGCTTTTTTACACCCCATCAAGCAAAACAACGAAGGCCATCTTCGACGACTATGCCGGTGAGCTCTCACACGAGGAGTACAAAGTGTTGATTGCAAAATTAAAGGGGCACAAGTTTTCTCACCTAGTCTTCTCTCTGCGACATCCCTATGGGGTTGAAGTGAAAATGTGAAAAAATATATATATATGTACGCTGAACCATGAACACCTCAACCGGTATCCACAAGCTCACGGTCTTTTCACAGCTTCTGGGTGAATTACAGAGTCATGCGGAGGAGATGCAAATACAGATAATCAAAACCGCTGGCGAGGACGATCTGCGCCTCATGCTTCTTAACCGCTATCCTTTGAAAGTCACTGTGTGCCCAGCCACCATGACGGGGCTTATACGTGAGGTTGAAAGTCTTTTGCCTGACATCAAGAGAATAATTGAAAAATAAATACATAATATATACGCAATGGCAACAAACCTCCAAGAAGACATGGCCATTGAGAATGTCATGCAGCTGCTAGAGGCAACCCCTGATAGCACCTTGCCACCAGCGATTCCTGAAGTCTTAACAGGTCCAGACACTCCAGCTCAACGCGAGAAACTGGCAGTCCTTGTTTCAACCGGCAAATCAAAAGAGGCCATCGGTGCCCAGCTCACACACGAGCAGGTGAAACGCCTGACGGATAAAGAGGTTGAAAAGTACTACAAAAGGTATGAAGCCTATGTCGGTAACAAGACGACCGAGTCTCTGATTGACAGCGTTATAATGTTCGCAACCAAAGGCGCCGGCATGGTTGTTAAGATTGACGATGTGGAGGCCCTGCAGAAAGAACTCAAAAATGACTACATGATTAACCAGGAACTTTCATCTCTTGCTGGAAACCTTGCACTGCGTTGTGGGCGCTTCTTGGCCTTGGCCAATGCTGTTTTGATCACTACAAAACACATCGACTTCAAAAAGGAGCCAGAAGAGTTACCCCATCAACCTGCTCCACCTGTACACCCAAGCAGAGACGGTGAAGGTTATCCACTCGAGGGTTTTGATGAAGTTGACACATGTTTTGATGAAATTTTTGTCACATAATCTGACAGGAACCTGGCAGGAACCTGCCAGAAACCTGGCAGAAACCTGACAGAAACCACGAAGGTTTGAAATAAAAAATATACATATATACACATGATGGCTCAACCACTCGAGACGGTGCCTGAAGAAACAGTCGCACCAGCAACGCACGTTACCTCTGATACCCCAAAGACTGCTCCAGCCAAAAACCCTGGGCGTGTTGCTTCTGGCAAAAGGCTTGCTGAGCGCAACCGCCTGGCAAGAGAGGCAAAAAAACAAGCACAATCACAAGCACAAGCTGCTAAAGCAACAAACGAGCCTGCCCCAAACTCGGCAAATGAAGAAGCTAGCAGCAACTCAGCATTTCTAATTCTTGGTGTTGTCGGGGTAATTATATCCGCTTGGGGCCTATATTACCAACGCGAGGCCATTATGAATACACTTAGACGCAAAGCCCCGACCCCAGCCCCTGTAGTGGTGAATGAAGTTCAAGCTCCCCCACCACCGAGACGAAGAATTCGAGAAATGGAGTAAAAAAAATATATATATATATACCATGCGGACTAACGACTTTGTGGACTTTATTGGCTGGGCTATCGCCGGTTATCTTTGGGCTTGCAATACCTACGCCCTCTTCAGCACAATCAACAATGCATGTAAGAAACGCAATGAAGAGGAAGAGCAAAGACATAAGGGACTTTCTGAGCGTGTGGAGGAGCAAAGAGAAAGGAAAGGACTTGCTGAGCGTGTGGAGGAGCGAAGAGAAAGTGAACTTGCTAAGTATCTGGAGGAGCAAAGAGAAAGGGCATTTGCTAAGTATAGGGAGGAGCGAAGACAAAGGAAACTTGCTGCACACGATGAAAAGATGAGACAGCAGGCACTTGAGTTTCACAAAAAATTCTGTGAAGACGAGAGTGAAGACGAGAAACAAAAACCATAAATATATACCATGTCTGACAACAAGCTCGTGAAAGCTGTTCTTGATGCGGCCACAATAACTGGCCTTGTCGCAACTATTGGCTGGGTTGGCAAAAAGGTCGTCAAGGAAAATCTCACGGCCGACCCCAGCTCGAGTCTCATGAACTACGTGAAGTTCACTGCTGCCATGGCTGGGAGCATAGCTCTCAAGAAATACCTCGAGGACCAGAAGATCCTCCCTGCCTCAATGTAAATCATATATGTATATACAGGGATGGCCTCAATCGCTATTATGGTTGGTGGGGCAATTTTGAATGCCGCTGCTTTCACTGGAGGCAACTATCTCGCAAAATATCTTTCCGGCGACAGTGGGAAAGCCGCTCTGGATGAGAAGATCAGACACGACAAGGCGTTAGAGGCCTATCAAGCGGCCTACGCTAAATATCAGAAAGACCGCACAAAGCTCCTCGACTGGATTGCCAGCAATGATCGGATCAAAGATCAAGCGAAACACAACTTTCAAGACACTGACCAAGCTCTAGTGCTCTACAACCAAACACATCCTACAGAGGAACGAATTCAAACACTCCCCAAAGAGCCCGAGTTCTCTGACTTCTATAAACCAGGCCCACAGCAGAAACAAGGCGAACTCTTGTTTATCGGCACTGGTGCCCTTGCTCTTGGATATGCAGCGTTTCGCTTTTTATAAAAAAATATATATATATATACAAACATGGGTCACGAAAGCCTTGCATTCAAAGGAGCCATCATAACCACTGCAGCTATGGGTCTCACTTGGTTATTACTTGGATCTTTTTCCCAGCATCAGCATGATGAAAGGCGTAACCAGCCGCATGATGAAATACGTGAAAGGCGTAACCGGCGGTTTGATGAAGTACGTGAAAGGCATAAACAGAGGCTTGCTGAAATACGTGAAAGGAGTAACCTGAGGAGTCTTGATGAAAAACTTGAAAGGTGTAACCGGAAGCTTGATGAAATACATAGGAGCCTGGGCACTTTATGAAAAGCAGGAGAAAGCTAATGTATAATATATGGATGCGAAACTCTCAAAGATCTATTACAGCCCCAAAGGCTACTGGAAAGGACTTGCTGCTGTCAAAAAGCTAGCTGCAGCAGCCAAGGTATCTGAAGAGGCGGCAAAGAAATGGCTTGTCAAACAAGCCCTTTGGCAAGTATATCTCCCTGCACCACGCCATATCCCTCGGCCCAAGTTTGATGTCCAGACTCCTAATGCGGTGCATCAAGCGGATCTACTTTTTTTACCTCACGACAAACTGCCCCACGGGAGGAAAATTTACAAATATGCTTTGACAGTTGTTGATGTGGCTAGCCGTTACAAAGCAGCAGAGCCCTTGACTTCGAAAGAGTCTGATGAAGTTTCGAAGGCGCTTACACGTATTTACAGGCGTGGGCCTTTGAAATGGCCACAACTATTGCAAGTCGATCCGGGGACAGAGTTTATGGGGGCTGTGACTAAAGAGACTGGGGCCCATAAAACAACCATTCGTCGTGGGCGCGTTGATATCCACAGAGACCAAGGGATTGTTGAAAGATTCAACAGAACCCTGGCTGAACGATTGTTTGGTTACCAGTACGCAGTTGAAATGAATCTGCCCTCTGGCCGTTCGACCGCTTGGGTTAAAAGATTGCCAGATGTTGTCTCTGCCTTGAACAATGAAGTAACAAGATTAACTGGCAAGAAGCCTGCACTAGCAATCAAAGAGAAAGCAACCTCAGCCAAGCCCGCAACCCCATATGCTAGGCCTGTTGGGGCAAATGAAAAGAAGCTCCCTCCTCGGGTAAACTTAAGATATCTGTATTACCCCGGTGAGCTAGAAGGCGGTAGTCGACGGGCAACTGATCCGATCTGGTCTTTGAAGGTCTACAACATCGAGAAGGTTGTCACCAAGCCAGATACGCCTGTCGTGTATTATCTGTACGACGGCCCCAAGCGTGGTTTTGTACGTGAGGAGTTGATGGTTGTGCCGCCGGGTACTCAGTTGCCACCCGCTGGGCTGTGAAACTCGATTGGTTCTGTGTGGATACCGTCTGGCAGCACCCAACGCTTGTCGTAGTAGGCGCTGAGGCCCAGCTTGTGCTGTTCGTACGTGTACATGGCCCCGTTGTGCATTCGAAAGCCTCTGTTTGTTGCCATGTCCCTACCCCCTTGCAGGGCTCTTTCGTACCTTTCCCAGCGAAGCTCGTTCTGATTCTTGTTGACTCCCTTGGAGGACATCTTGGCCCCTCCGTCAGCCTCGTTTTCTACGTAATAACACTTGCTGCACAGGGCGATGGCCCGTGTACCTTCCTTCTCAAGCTTGAATAAGCCCGGCTCTCTACCACTCCACTTGTCCCACGCCAACCAATTCTTCTTCTCCGCCTCAAACTGGGCGCTAAGTTCTGGGCGAACTGCTTCTTCGAGAGTGTCGTGAGCAAGAGCGAAGTACATGCTGTCTGTGTCCATCTGGATAAGCTCGAAATCGCGCCTGTCGATGAAGTAATCAAGGAAGTCGTAATAGAACTCCAGCATGCGGAGCTTGGCAAGTTGATACACAACAATGCCGACTTGAAAGGGGCGGTCGATTGTGATCTTTTGCTTGCGCAGCTCGATCTTGTAGGCCTCTCCGATCTCTTCGAGGTCTTCGAACAAAGGTGAGCGGAGGTTCTTGTCGACCTCGTCCTCGTCAGTTGTGTACACCGTTCTTGTTTGGCGCTCCACGGCTTCGATGAACTTACCGTAAGCGCTGTTGCCAAGGAGCTTGAACACTTCGGCAAGCAGTGCCTTATCCTTGTCAGCGTCGCCTTTCCTTCGGTTTTCGGCGACCTCGCGAACGAACCAGTCGAAGAGTTTTTGGGGTCTATAATCGATCGTGCGGTAGACTGCCGTGATCTTGAACCCACTGTCGAGGTACCATTTCAAGAGGGGTGCGTAGATAAGCATCTTTTTCGCTGACAACACACTTAGAAGCTTTTTCTGGTCGGGAAAGCGGGTTCGGCCACTTTCTTGGAGGTAATCGTGCATATGCTGAGGCACGCATTCGTTAGGCACTGCTTGGTTGATGAAGAACGGGGGAAACTCTTCGAACCGCTCCCACAACTTTCGAGGGACTTCGATGTCCACCTCCGCAAACCCGAACCACCTTCCTCTGAGAAGGAGAAAGGAAAGCTTTCTAGCCGCCTGCACCGGGTCATCGTAATGCACAACCTTCTCTTTGCCACAGGGCATCTCCTGCAGCATCGTGCTGGGGTAAAGAGAATTCGCATCGAACCCCACAATCCGTTTCGTGATGCGGGCTAAGGCATTTTTGTGAGAGCGGATGCGGGTTTCACCGCGCACGTGTTTGCGGGTGAAGACCAGGCTTGGCCCTCCAACCACAGCCCACTTCAGCATGGCGTATGCTTCTGGGCCTGGGGCGTATAGTTCTGGAGCCCTGCGGCCCCGGCCCCATCTCAATGAGCCTCGCAAGACGTATTGCATTGATACTCCTGGCAAGGAGACCGCGTCTTTGAAGATGTCAACCCCTAGGCTCGTGTAAAAGCCCTTCATCGTTTGGAGAGCTTCGAGGAAAGGAGACACGTCTAGATTGTTGTAATACTCCAGCCAGTCTCCGAATGTCTGCATACCTTTCTCGTGAAAGAGGCGATTGCATTCCTCGTGCTCCTTGGGAGAAAGAACGAAGGCTTTTTTGAGTTGTGAGTACCAGCACTCGTATGGGGGGAGCCCAAGGTAATCAAGCTTGTCAGCACTGTCAAACCACTCGTATGGGAGCCAGGACTTAGTCTGTGTCGCTCCATACATCTTGACCCACCTGTCGTATGTAATGCCTGGGGCCAAATAATTCACGATGTCCAAGAACTTGTAGCTGGGAGTGTTGATGAACATGATGCGTCCCTCTTTCTCCGCAGCGAAGACCTCGTTCTCTTGAGCAAAGTGAGAAACAAAGTACTTGCGGATAAGCTTAAGATCGTAATGCCCTGAGTTGAATCCGACCACAGGAACTTGGTTGCACCATTTGTCGATGAGCTTGAGTTGCTTCTCAGGGAGATTCTCAAGGTTTGGGGGCATATATTGGTCAGCCACAGCCTCTCGGATGGCTGCGGATCGCCGCTCAAGGGAGGCATAAAACATAGCGATAAGCTCGTCAGGGTCTTTGGAGCAAATATACTCAGGCTCAGGGTTCAACGTGTCGGCAATGGAGACTGAGATGGGCACATGCTCGCTTTCATAAGAGAGCCCGTATGTCGGGCGAGCTGCCTTGGTCTTATCCTGATACGCTTCGAAGTCGTAGACGATCGCGTGTGGATAAGTTTTGTTTCTTTTCTGTGGGCAATGGTCATTAAACCAGGGGTAAGGCCTTTCATGCTCCCACCTTTCAACCACGGTGTACCCGGCGTCTAGAAGAAACTGAGTTCGTTGCAGAGTCTTTTGGTAAGCAACATTCCTTGTGATTGTGTTGCCTTTACGGTCAGTCGTGATCACTTCGTTTCTTTGTTCAGGTGCAGGAAAGCACTCTAAACAACCGTGCCAGAAACAACCGTGAAACTGAAACACTGTCTTACTTTCTGGATGATAGCCGTCGACTGGAGCCCCACAAATATACCTCTCACCGCCATGGCCGCATCTGTGATGGTGGATGTGCTTGTTGACCTGTTTCGCCACCCACTCGAGCCAACACACTGCCTTGACACCGAAACCGCCTTCTGGGTAAAAGGCTTTCTCAAAAGCTGACTCTGGAGGAAGGACACGTTTCCCAGGGCAGTCGATTTTGGTTTGGCCTCGAGTACACGTCTTGGCGTGACGCTTCAAGTTATCAGCCCGTGTGAACCTCCCGCCGCACTCGCCACAAGTGTAATTGTTTGTGACTTTATTGAGATTGGTGATCAAGAAGGCATGGCCTTCATAGATGCCGATGGTCATGGTTGAAGCGCCAACCTTGTCGTAATTCGCAGGGGTGTGAGATAAAATGAAATCACCATTAGCGAGAACAAGGTAGGCGGCAATGCCTTGCTTGAAATGCTTTTCGATTTTGGAGAAGTGCCGCAAAGTTAGCTGGTCTCGAAGCCCTGGATAAAAGGCGAAGAAGCTTTCCGCGAGTTCCCTGGTTCTGCGGGTGTTGTCTCTTTTATGGGCTCCTCGATGGACAGCCAAGCAACGAAAGAGACAAAGATTGTCTTTGAAGTTGTCAAGGGCAATGACTTCTCTTTTGTTGCGTATCCAATCAGGAAGCCGCCCGAGGCCTATTTGCAGTGGTTGTCGATCAAGCACGACTTTAAGATCAAGCAGGATAGTGCGTTCGTAAACCCATTTGGTGTCAGGCCTTTTGAGTCTTGCGTTTTGGAGACGAAGCTCTTCCTGAACTTGCAACCACTGTCGTGTCTCAGAGAGAGTAGCTAGCCAACGACTGTAATGGTTGTTTTGATAAAACTGTCTCAAATCCTCGGTTTCAGTGTTTCTTAACTCGACTGTAAACCGTAAATTGATTGCATGCCGTGTTTGAACATTTTGCTTGATTTTGTTCAAAATTCTGGCGACAAGGGGTTTTTCGAGATCGGTTGCAAAACGAAACCGGATTATTCGTCTGCCGTGTTCAACCCATCGGTCAACCTGATCATAGACTTGAACAAATTGTTCAAAATCTAAATCCTGTGGGTTGTTTTGAGGCTCGCCCTCAGCATTATTGTCGTCGGCAGGCTCGAACCGCTCAAGATTTCGTGCCTGTTCGTCCAGCCAGGCAATCAGCTCGCGTTGATCGTCATCACGCCGTCTTCGTTGTCGGGGTTGCGCCATTGCGTATATACAAGGATTTTACCTTTCTTCAATTGGTTGCCCCTCTCACACAGGGTTTGAGGGAGGAGGTATCAGAGTAGTTGGTGGGGAGGGACGTCAAATGCGGTTTTTCAGAGCCCTAAATAAGCCGCCAAACGCCCGAGTTACCGGGCCCCCAGGGCGAATGCAATGAGGCCTGGGGGCCCGGTAACTCGGGCGTTTGGCGGCTTATTTAGGGCTCTGAAAAACCGCATTTGACTCCCTCCCCACCAACTACTGCACCATAATCTATTTAGAAACTAGCCCTTTATCCGTTTGGGAAAATCAAATGTCAGTTGGTGTGTTAAATGACTAATAGTGATATAGACCATTTCGAAAAAGAGTGACAACAGTTTCATTGAATTTGCCAAGGAACACAAACACATCCTAAGGTTCGGCGCCTTTTCGATCCGACACTCTTGCCGCAGGCTGCCACTCTTTTACAAAGTGGTCTATAGCCCCATTAACAGCTAGCCTTTCCTCAGTGCTGACGAAGGACTAGCGCTCGAAACGTCAGCAGCCAAGAGATGAGTTCACTCATATTGTGAAAAGACATTTTAAGGACTACCGTCACCCAGATAATCACGCAGAACCAACTGCTGTGTTATTTATGGATGGAACTATTTACCTTCCCCCATTTAAACACGGAAGATGGCACACGGGCGTTTGACAATGGGCTCCTTTCCATGCAGCCGGGCACATGCACACATTAGGTCGAATGCAGTGACCGTCATTAATACAGGGTGGTCTACATACGGGAAATTGGCATCGTTCACCCAGGTACTCCGGGGGACATTTGCACACATTCCGCGTGAGACACAGCCCACCATTTTGGCATCTTGGAGAACAAGGCGCTGCGGTGGACAAAAACAATGTGGTCAAGACTTCAAAATGCAGAACAGTCTCGATGGCTTGAACCTTCAATAATTCGAAATTCTTTCTTGCTCCAACCAATTACAGTTTTCTCTGTTAGCTCGATCGAACAATTTTGTATTCCGCCCTGATGGCTCGAGTTATTAAGATTCTACTGCAATTGTTTAAAACCAAAGAACAGACACAAAAGGAATCTTTCAAATTAAAAAGGTACACGGGATCAGAGTGGCTCCTGCATTAAGCAACTTACTATTAAGTGGGATTTTCTGCCACCATTCCCAGCGCTCCGAAGGATTTTCGAGCTCTCTTTGTGTTCCGTATACTCGTTAATCTAACTTCGGTTCGCTTCGATTTGCTTCGATACGCTTCGGCCCCGTCCACACGTATCCGGATATTTTTGAATCCGCAACTTTTTTGTTGCGGATTAGAAAATATTCGCGTCCACACGTAGCGTATTCGAATCGTATTTGCCCGTCCACACGTATCCGGATTCGCTCAAGCAGCCAGGGCTCCTCTTTAAATGTTGCCAAAAAAAGCATACGCAAAGACCAAGTTCAAATCAAAGATCAACTGTAAACACGTTATTAGACTAGAAATAAGTCCATGAAAAAGTGAAGCGATAATATTCGGTCGGTCATGTTGAATATTCGCGCAGTTAAAGACTGGATCTGATACTGTTACATCAGCGTATTAAAAAATATCCGGATTTGACCGTCCACACGATGTCGTACTCGTAGCGTATTCAAAAATTTCCACTCTGGAGAGCGAATTCAAAAAGTTGCAGATTCGTGAGTCGAATTCGCCGGATACGTGTGGACGGAAGGCCAATCCGCAACAAAAAAGTTGCGGATTCAAAGATATCCGGATACGTGTGGACGGGGCCTTCGATTCGCTTCGATTCGGTTCGCTTCGATTTTCGCGCTCTCTTTGTGTTCCCTATACTCGTTATTCCGCCTTCGGTTCACTTCGGTTCGCTTCGATTCGCTTCGATTCGCTTCGGTTCGCCTCGATTTTCGAGCTCTCTTTGTGTTCCCTATACTCGTTAATCCGCCTTCGGCCAAGTTATTCACAACAACGCGCAAGAAATACTCTGAAACACAGGGCATGGTTGCAGAAAACACCCACTTAATCGTAAGTTGCTTTATCAACCGGGCCATGGTGCTCTTAGAGACAAATTAACTATAGTTTTACAATCCTACATTAAATACATCTTCCCTTGATGTAGAACTTTTACAGAAGGAAAATTACGGATTTGCGTACATTTTAACCTTTAAGCAAGAACAGGAAGTTTTCTTATCTTACCAATTTCGCATCTTCGTCCCAAATATCCAGGCATACATCTACAGACATAAGGTCCCATGCACCGCCCACCGTTCAAACACGTCACAAAGCACCGTGTATCCTGGCATCGGGATCCCACAAATCCGTGCGGACAGCGGCAATTTCCTGGCCCGATGCATTTCCCGCCGAACCTACAAAGAAGGCTTTACTGAGTAAGCTGGTTTTAAGTGAAAGACCAACAGCTTAACGTTACCATCCGATGACGCGAAAATCTTAGAGAATTGAGATATGATGTTGGGAACAACCAGTATGATCCTATTAGTTATTTAACCCTTAAACTACCAAGAGTGCCAAATATCAAAATTCAAGAAAAATCCCAAATTTCATTTTGTAAAATATTGAAAAACAAGTGATACCATGCAAAAGTATTGCCGAAGAGGTTTCATTTGAATGGTCACACCATAGGATTTCGTCGACAGACTCAAAAGTTAGAACAAATGGTACCATGCAAAAGTACTGCTGAAGAGGTTTCATTTGAATGGTCACACCATAGGATTTTGTCAAGAGACTCAAACGTTAGAACAAATGGTACCATGCAAACGTACTGCTGAAGAGGTTTCATTTGAATGATCACACCATAGGATTTTGTCAAGAGACTCAAAAGTTAGAACAAATGGTACCATGCAAAAGTACTGCTGAAGAGGTTTCATTTGAATGGTCACACTATAGGATTTCGCCGACAGACTCAAAAGTTAGAACTTAGAACTACAGAACTGCACGACGTCCTATCAACTGAGCTAAACAGGTTGAAGTTCACTACATCAGTTTACAAAGCATATATGCGCTGTACCTGCAAGGAGGCCGACAAACAGGTGAAAGGCATGATGGTCCCTCATACCCCTCTGTACATTTGCACACGTTGGGTTTCACGCATGCGCCTCCATTGTAACAACCAGCTTGACAAAATGGTGTCTTGCAGCCAACGCCACGAAAGCCTTCAGGACACCTGCAAGTGGAATATTTTATATTTTAACGTCACAAGGGTCTTTTGTTAAAGGCAATTTAAACTGGATTGCACAACCTTAGACCTAACGTGACCTACATAACGTTTCACTACACGACTGAATGTTACTGCTTAATCAGGAGCTGACTGTTACGATCAACGTAAGGACACCGAGCATAAACATAAACTCAACAACTTTAATGGCGGCGAGCAAAGACCACGAGGTCTGGTTACATCAACAACAAGTCACGTGATACATAAATGTATGCTAATTTATGCGGTATCACAACATCTTCCCCTTTGTAAAGAAAGTGCCTCAAATTAGTCTTGCAAATTGCGACCGAGTCTCTTAGCAAAACAAACAACAACAATGTTCAAAATAAAGTTTCTAACAAAGTATACAGTCTAAGTCGCAAAGTCCTGAAAACGGGCTGGTGGTTTGACAACACGACCACTCCTTGTAACAGTAGGAGGGGATGCAACTTCCATATGTTCAGCAGCAGCAGGTTTCACAACAGGTGGGGGGTCTGTTTGTAGTACTGATTGCAGAGGCTCAGCTACTGGTTTCACCACGGGGTGGAAATCTGACTGCGGCACTGATCGCAGCTGTCGGCGATTTCGTCGGTAGGTTCGACCACCTGATACGACCACATAAGAACGCGGGCCAATCATTTTCTTGCAAACTGCTTCTGACCAGGTAGATTCCTTTGGCTTCTTCATCCTGACAGTTTGTCCAGGTTGCAACTCAGGTAATGATGTACCCTTCAGGTTGTAGTGGAAAGCCTGCTTTCGCTTAGAGTTAATCAGTTTATCTTGCACATCCTGTGGGGAAACTGACTTAGGCTCTAGTTGTTTACTTGACAGCGGTAGCAAATTGCGAGTTCTCCTGCCAAACAACCTTTGCGCTGGTGATGAACCAATCTCTGTAGGCGTGTTGCGGTAGTCTAGCAGGGCCAGGTATGGGTCCAACTTTCCACGCACGGCCTTCCTCATGATGTTTTCACAGATTTTCACTGCACTTTCAGCCTTTCCGTTACTTTGGGGATTCCGTGGAGAGGAAGTGATGTGTTGAAAGTGCCAGTCACTTGAAAATTGGTCAAACTCTGCAGAAGCATATTGCGGTCCATTGTCAGAAATGACAATTTCTGGAATTCCATGCCGGCTAAATTGCATTTTTAACTTCTCAATAACAGTTTTAGAATCTATCGTGTTCAACTTATCCACCTCGAAGAAAGACGAATAATAATCAACTGTGATCAGGTACTGGCGGTGATCAAACAGGAACAGATCGGTGCCAACCTTTTGCCAAGGCCTTGAAGGGATTTCATGCGGCATTAGCGGTTCTCGAGGCTGTGCTGGCTTGTATGAATTGCAGATATCACACTTGAGAATGAAATCTTTTAACTCGGCATTCAAACGTGGCCAGTAAAACACTTCTCTGGCTCGTCTAAGGCAGCCCTCAATACCAAGATGGGATGAGTGGACCTTTTCCATCATTTCCTTTCTTAACTTGACAGGCACAATGAGGCGCTCGCCCTTGAACAGCAAACCATTTTGGGCTGTGATTTCATCTCGAAACTGGAAGTATGGCTTGACCTCAGCTGGAACTACATCCGGAGTGCTAGGCCAACCTTCTAAGACAATGGACATGAGGATCTGAAGGGTGTCATCTGAGGCGGTGCCCTCTTTGAATTCCTTCACTCGTGCTTCTGAAATGGGAAGATCCTCCACAAGTACTATCTCCTCTAACTCATTGCAATACTCGGTCTGTGTGGGAGGTTCATCAAGATAGGCTCGGGACAGGGGATCAGACATGACCATCAAACTGCCTTTTTGGTACTTTACATCGAGGTTGTAGCGCTGTAAGCGCAGCAACATCCTCTGGAGACGCTTGGGAGCAGAGCCAAGATCCTTCTTAAAGATAGCTTCAAGAGGCTGATGATCTGTTTTAACGTGCACCACATCTCGACCATACAGGTACGTATCAAACCTCTCACAAGCAAAAACAACAGAGAGAAGTTCCTTCTCAATCTGAGCGTAGCGACCCTCTGCTGGAGTTAGAGCTCTTGAGGCAAATGCAACTGGCTGACCCTCCTGAAGTAAGGAGGCGCCAAGTCCACTGAGAGACGCATCACTTTCAATTGTGACTTCCCGATTAACATCATAAAACTTCAACACTGGAGCTTCACAAACAAGACTCTTGATAGTTTGGACAGCTTCATCATGAACAGACAGCCAACACCATTCAGCATCCTTAAGCTCCAGTCGCCGTAATGGTTCGCAGACACTGGACAGGTTTGGTAAAAACTTTGCTAGGTAAGTAACCATGCCAAGAAATCTTTTCAAGGATTTGACATCTGTCGGGACAGGCATGTCACGTATGGCACGAACTTTGTTTGGGTCAGTCACGACACCATCAGCTGTGAGTAAATGGCCCATGAATGGTACACGTGATAGGCGAAGCTTAATCTTCTGAAGATTAAGTGTCAGATTCAACTCACGGCATCTTTGTAGAAAGGCGGTTAAATTCTGATCATGATCCTTCACTGCTTCATCAACTGTGTCCCCAAATCCACAAACCAGGAAATCATCGGCGATTACTTCGACACCTTGGAGACCCTCAATGGCTTCATGCATCTTCCGCTGCCAAATCTCGGGCGCAGAACTTATGCCAAATGGCATCCTCAGCCAACGGAAACGGCCAAAGGGAGTATTAAATGTGGTAAAGTAACTGGCGTTCTCAGTCAGTTTAACCTGCCAAAACCCACTCTTTGCATCCAAAACACTGAAAACCTTAGCATTGGTGAGACGAGAGGTGACATCTTCCACTGTTGGCAAGGGATAGTGAGAGCGCTTAATGGCAGTGTTCAAATCCTTGGGATCCAAACAAATTCGAACTGATCCATCCTTCTTAGGCACTGCTAGGACACTGGATACCCAATCAGTTGGCTCAGTAACAGGAGTAACTATCTTGTCAGCAACCATCTTGTCAAGCTCTGTCTTCATTGCTTCCTTCTTAGGAACAGGCACTCTTCGTGGGGGGTGAACTACAGGTTGAACATCCTTGTTGAGCTCAATGCTGTATTCTCCAGGTAAACAGCCAATACCTTGAAACACATCAGCAAAAGGACTTAGTACAGGATCCTTTGTGACATTCTCAGAAGCTGCCAACTCTATCTTTGGAGCTGCAACTACATTATTGACAGGGGTATCAACACCAGGCACCATTATCTTCACAAGACCCATGCCTTGTGATGACTTCAAACCAAGCAAAGGTGTAACTTCTTGATCAACAATAACAAAGTTAAGTTCATGCTTGCTACCTTTATGTTCCACTTTCAGCCTTGCTGAACCAAGAGCCTTTCGCTTTGAGCGATCATGCATAACTAGTGTGATATCCTTAGGAACAATGTTAACTTTACTGTAATCCTTAGTTGCCCGGATGTAATCCTGCAGTGGTAAGATATTTGCAGAAGAACCAGTGTCAATTTGAAATGTTACTGATGCTGAACCATTCAAAGTGAGAGAAACAAGAGCTTGATCTTTACCACTGACACTATGAACGTAAAAGACTTCTTCTTGCTCAACCATGTGAACTTTTGCATCTTCAGACTTGCCTCGGCACTTGACTGCGAAATGGCCTTCTTTGCCACACTTTTTACATTTCTGACCTGAAGCTGGACACAATTTCCTATCCAATGCATGTGAACCACCACAAAACAAACACTCTTTAATCTTGGAAGGAGCCTTGCTGGGAGGTTTGCGACGCGATCCTTTCCCGCGCTTGGGCTTCGAACTTTGCCCCACTGCATTAATATCTTCGCTAGCTGAAAATTCTTCTGAGATCTCTGTCGCTCGCGAGTGAGTAACTTGACTTGCTTTGATAGTTTCGATGGCCTTATTCAGGTCGAGGTCTCGCTTTCCAAGAAGCTTTTCACGAACTCTGTCATCCTTTACACCAAGAATTAGCCGGTCGCGAACGAGCGATTCACGCAACGCGCCAAAACCACATGACTCTGAAAGCTTCATCAATGCAGTTATGTAACTATCAAGCGATTCATTTGACAATTGCTCACGTTTGAAGAACACGTATCTTTCGTAGGTTTCGTTACGTGCAGGGACACAACGCTCCTCGAACTTTTCCAAAACTTTGTCAATTTGTAGAGCATCCGCCGAACGTTCCCATTGAAAGGTTTCGTACATGTCCATTCCTTCTTTGCCGATCACATTTAACAACGAAGCCACCCGAACTTCTTGTGCTTTCTTGTGAATCCCCGCCGCTAGCTCGTAAAATTTCCATTCGCGGCGAAAGGATTTCCAGTTTTCTCCCTGGTGTAGACGGTCGGAAAGATTCAGTGGGAGAGGAATTTTTGCGGTAGTGCTAACCGCAGCCATACTTGAACTGTACTTGTGAAAACGTGCAACGATCCAACCGCTCGAACGCAAACTATAGACTTCAGCGAGCCTACCAATCACGGAAGAAGCGTTAGACTTGAAGACTTCCAAGCTGGGAAGTGATCCTTGATAATTTGGTCTAAATCCCGCGATCTGACACCATGTTACGATCAACGTAAGGACACCGAGCATAAACATAAACTCAACAACTTTAATGGCGGCGAGCAAAGACCACGAGGTCTGGTTACATCAACAACAAGTCACGTGATACATAAATGTATGCTAATTTATGCGGTATCACAACACTGACATTTTTAGCCATCCCTGAAGTTCACAAATCTCTAGTATACGAATGAATCTCACCATATGTTTTACCATATGTTTTCAAATGAAGCGTAACAGTTTCTTTAAACTGACGAAGAAACACATTTTCAACTAAAGCAAATTATATTACTGTAGCTTACAATTCGGGAAGCTCAATGCCGGCGTTCACGGAAATCGTCGGTGCTCCTAACGTGAAGTAATTATAACACTCATTTATAAAGGTAGAGATAGACAACTTGGAGGAAAGCTACAAACACAATGTAAGACCACGTCCAGAGCTTGAACCACCGACCTACGGAGCTCACGTCCACGCACCGCACGAAGCAGTCTTACCTGCAAGTGTGGTAGTCTACGCACTTCATTCCGTAAGGACAGGGGAGAGGACATAAGGAGGTACATTTAATTCCATTGCCCGTGTACCCTTCTGGACAAGCCCCACAACGAAATCCAAGTTGAGAGTCTTTCACTGTGAAGCACTGAACTAAGGTATGGCATGGATTGGGTGAACAAGCATCTATCTCTGTATAAGACACAAGACATTTAAAAAGTAATAAAAGTTAACCTTTTATCTACTAAGCTAATTAGAAAACTTCATTTTAGGATTGCATCAACAAAACTCAAGCTGGCTTCTAGAAGAAAAGCGCTTCATGGACAAGTTAATCAATCCAAAATGAAATATAACGTTTCAATGATTATAAACCTTATTGTTTCGCGATACTTATTCATCCTTTAATGGCGTATCTAAAATCACATCTTGCCTACATTAACTCATACCTTGATACATGGAAAAGTACCCTGAAATTTTCGCAATAAAATATACTTGAAAAGAAATTCATTTCAACGCACGGTGAACAACGACTTTTATAAAGAATTAAGGAACTAGAAAATTTTGGTGAAAACTTTCCTGCATTGAAAAAAGACATTGGATGTTTGTATCAGGAAAGTAATAATCGAAAACAAAATGTAATGTTGTCTTTCTCCTTCAAATAACAGCTGACTATAGGCATAGTTATTATGCGATGGCAATGAACTCACCATGGAATGGTTAGGACTACCTTGACTAGTCAGAAAAGATAATACACCATTTCAAGTTTGGAGCATCGTTACTCACCAGTACATTGAACACCATTTCCAGTAAATCCTCTGGGGCAATTTCCACATTCATACTGAGCACCCTTCAGGATACAAGGCACTTCTTTAAAACACTTCAATGTTTCACAGTGATCTGTTGGTATTTCCTCACAACTTGATCCATTGCCTGTAAATCCATCTGGGCAAGGGCCGCACGCAAAGCTTCCCAAGTAATTTGTGCACTCGACGCCATCAAAACATGGTGGCTCTAAACACTCATTAATGTCCTCGTCGCAGTGTTTTCCAGTGTATCCTTGAAGACATTTGCAGGAATATTGATTGCCTTCGGCAATGCATGTTCCATTTACACAGGCATGAGAAAAACAAGGATTTATTGATACTTCACAGTGTTCACCAGTATATCCTTTGTCACAGATACATCTGGAAGACGAACTGGCAGTAGTTATACACGTTCCGTTTTTACAAGGTCTTGAAGAGCAAGGGTCTATCTGCACTTGACAATGTCTACCACTGTATCCTTTGCTACAGATACATCTAAACAACTGATGAACTTGAGTACAGTTTCCATTTTGACAGGGGCTCGATTGACATGGATCAATCTTAATTTCACAGTATCGACCTGTGTAGGTATTCGGGCATCTACAAGTAAACGATCTAGCAGTGGTAATGCATTTCCCACGTCTACAAGGCCGTGATTGACAACCGACAATTTTATCGCAAAGTCGTCCATGAAAACCTGGAGTACAGCGGCATCGAAACGACATCCCAAGTTTGATGCACGTTCCGTGTTTACACGGGTCTGGTTGACACATGTTGATTTCCATGTCGCACAGTTTACCAGTGTAACCTAAAACACATCGACAGGTAAACCAGGAAGTATATCGGTGTAAACATGAGCCATGTTGACACGGGTTTGGGTTGCATGGGTTGATTTTATGTTGACAGAATTCTCCCGAATAGCCTCTTTTACAATAACATTTGAAGGAAGCCTTCCTTGTCATGCAAACGCCGTGCTTGCAAGGATTTGATTGACAGCTGTCAATTACTGTTTGACAATACGTCCCAGTATATCCTGAATAACATAAACATTCAAACGATGACGGTCCCTGTTGGCAAAGTCCATGTTTACAAGGATTTGACTTACACATGTTAACGGATTGTTCACACAACCTTCCATGATATCCTGGATTGCACAAGCAATCAAATGAAGAATTTGCAGGAATGCACGAACCATTTTGACAGGGACTTGAAATACAGTGATTTATCTCAGTATCACATGTGTGCCCCTGGAAACCTTTGAAGCATGCACATCGAAAGTTTATGGCGTCGGTTGCTACACACAAGCCATACTTACAAGGATTGTTAATGCATGGCTCAAATTTAGATTCACAAAATTGTCCGCTGTTTCCTGGGTTGCACAAACATTCAAACGAATCATTTTTGGAAATACATGAACCATTGTTGCATGGACTTGGAATACAATGGTTTATCTCAGTATCGCATGCATTTCCTCGGTAACCCTTGAAGCAATTGCAACGAAAGCTGTCTGCGTCTTCGGTTACCACACAAACTCCATTCTTACAAGGATTGGTACTGCATGGATCGAAATTCACTTCACAATACGTTCCGGTATATCCTTCATCGCACAAGCAGGGAAACAAAGAATCCGGATCTACACACAACCCATGCTTGCAAGGATTATTTAAACATGGATCGATTTTTGATTCGCAAAACGTTCCAGTAAATCCCTTGTCACACAAGCAATGAAACTTAGAGGCGCTTCTCATTGCAGCTTGAACATGTGTGCATCGGCCATTGCTGCAAGGTTTCCCATGACAGGGGTCGTTGAAGACTCGTTTATCGCAGAAAACCCCTTCAAAGCCGTCATAACAGTCACATTTAAATGAAGCTTCTAAGTTAATGCAGTTACCGTTAAGGCAAGGATTTGATTGGCAGAGGTTCACGGTTTCATTACAAGTCCTACCAAAAAAGCCTTGTGGACAGCTGCATACATATGTGCCTTGAGTATTAAGGCACTGACCACGTACACATGGATTAGCTTGACAGTGATCTATGGTATAGTTGCACGTTTTTCCAGTATAGCCTTCATGACATACACAATGGTATCCATCTGAATTGCTAGTGCAATTTCCGTTTAAACAAGGATTTAAGACGCAAAAATCTCTAATGTTGCACCGTTTTCCAGAAAATCCCGCAGGACAAAGGCATTGAAATCCTCTACTTTTATTAACGCACCGACCATTGCCACAAACGCCAAGTTCACAGACGTGTATGGGATTTTCACACAGAGTGCCCTGGTAACCATTGAAACACTCACAGGAACGTTCACCGCTTGGTTCTGTAAAGCAATCTCCGTGTTTACAAATGTTTATGTTACACGGAGTTTTTACTTGATCGCACGTTGCACCAGCAAATCCTTTGGGACATAGGCACATAATTCCGTTTCTTGTACTTCTACACTCTCCGCGAATGCACGGACTGGACTGGCAGAAATCGTTCATTGTTGTGTTGCAAGTGTGTCCTTTATACCCAGTTTCACATACACATAGTATTCCTTCATCAGAGAATGTACAGTTGCCGTATACACAAGGATTTGGATAGCAAGGATCTTTTGCTTCATTGCACGTTCGCCCATCAGAGCATTCTTCAACGAATCCTTTACTTGACATTATTGCTACACTGCTATTAAGACTTTCACCGTGATGTAACCCAAAGTGTGAAACACAATCACCAGTTCTATTTATGGCATCCAACATCCAAAAATACATGCGTTCTTTAATACTGCAATTGCCCAGTTGACATAAAGCGATTCCTTCACTTATACTACTAACAGTACTACTTTTATGGAATGCCAGTCTGGGTTCGTCTCTAGTAGGATTTTCAAGGCCATTAAACGATATTTTTACGTGGTAACATGTGTTATTTGACGATTCATTACGATAAAATTCAACCATGATATTAGTTAAGGATTTATTGGCATTGATTTCTTTTTCCGAAATAATCCCAGTAAACCCGAACTCGCAGGCACAAGTGAAATGGTACTTACCGTCGAAGCTATTTTTACGTAGAAATGGACTTGAAGCACAACTACCATTTACGTAGAGTGCGTTAAGGCAAGGACCTGTGCTTTCATCTGACAGGATTCCAGTGTGTTCATAGTCACACAAACATTTTGTATTTGTATTGTTCACAACGCGGGAATCGTGTCGTCTACATAATAACGAGGAACACAATTCATTCAAATTCACTGAAAATCCCATTGGGCAGATGCAAACAGAGTTACCTTGCTGCGGGAAGCATCCATCATCTGGACATGAGAATCCCCTAACGCTCGTTTCACAATATTTACCAGTGAAACTTTCATCGCAAAAGCACTGGAAATGTGTTCCATTAATATTGAGACAACTTCCATTGTTACAAGGATTTGAATCACAAGGGTTAACCGCCACCGAGCATCGTATACCTGTGAATCCCAGAGGACATTGGCAATGAAAACCATTTCCAAGTTGAACGCAAGTTCCTCTTCCACATGGGTTCGAGCTGCAAGGATTTTCAGGAACGTTGCAATTTGGACCTGTCAAAAGAGTGTTGCTGTTATAAATGTGAGCATAATTAGTCATAACGTAGAAATATCCAATGCATAGAGGCATAATTGTGCTTACTTAAAGGGAACCTCCATTGTCAGAACAAATTGATGTTAAATTGTTGGAAATAAAGTCGAAATTTACAATTTTTAAAAAACAGGTGCAAATATAACTTTAGTGTACAAATAAAATGGATAAAAATATCACCTATTTTCGCTTTTAAATTTCCTGCGCGCCGCCATTTTGAATATTTATGACGTGTTACGGTTGCCGCTTTTGTTAAGAATCGAAGTTCTTTTGTATGCAACAATGAGACAACCGTAACACGTCATAAAAATTTAAAATGGCGGCATGCGGGAAATTTAAAAGCGAAAATAGGCGATATTCATATCCATTTTTTTGCACACTAAAATTATATTTGCACCTTTTTTTAAAAAATTTTAATTTAGACTTAATTTCCAACAATTTAACGTCAATTTGTTATAACAATGGAGGTTCCCTTTAAGACTCTAGGAAGCATAATGCTATGATGTAACAAGCGTTCTTGTTATTTGAGATAAGTTAGCATGAATGGTTTGGTTTGGTTTGGTTTATTGGTTTATTGGATTTCAACACTGTTACATTAATTAATATTAAATGATCTAAATTTAAAGAAATAAAATTTAAATATCTACAAACCCGCTTATAGCATAGCTAATCTAGGCGGGTTGTACTAATTACAGTCATATTTACCAAAGATAAAGTGATTTAAAAAACAGCTACTAAATAAATAAACATACAGTAGATAAACGGCTAAATGTAGGTTTGAAAGCTATAGTGTATAATAATTACTTGTGTTTAAAATCAGTATTAGAGATTGGGCATCAACATAATAGTCCTCAATTTCAAGTACAGTTAAGGCAACTTATGAATTTTTCTTTTAAATGCTCTTTTCGTGAGCTTACGCCAATCGGGGTGTGGACAATTCCATAATCTCGTACCAAAAGCATGAAAAGACTTACGTTTTATATGCAATCTGGATTTCTGTACAAAAAGATTATCTGCACACGAGAAACGCGTGTTGTAAGCATGAATGTCAGATGAATGTATGAAGAGTTCACGAATATTTTTAGGTGTAGAATGAGTAGAAACATCATGCATTATGGTTGAGACCGTTTCAAAGTAGAGCATATTAACAGGTAAGATGTTGGAAGCAACAAAAAGAGGGATGGCATGAAATCTTTTGCTGGCAAAGAAAATTAGGCGAAGTGCACGCTTTTGCAGAGTGAAAAAAATAAAAATATTTCGATGACAACTATTCATTTGTGGCGAAACTATCCGAATATATTCTTAGGGATATGTTAAAATAACTTTAGCGGCATTAATCACTTTAAAAAAAATATATCACTTTTAAAGCACCCTAAACGTGTCAATATTTTCAAACATATTTGGTCAGACTAGTAGAGCTTCCACATGGGTTGTTTACCTTTTATCTTCAGAGAGATTATATTGAATTATTCCCTGTCAATTATCAACAGTCTGAAAAGCTGGGGCGACCTTCATGGTAATGAAGGGGTTCATATTCCCCTCGGTTATTTACTCTGTCTGTAACATTCAGCATGTTATAAGCAATTCGAACATAATCTGTACCTGTAAATCCTTCATCACAGAAGCAGAAATACCTTCCGTCGATTGTATCCAGACATACACCATGCACACAAGTGTTGGTCCAGTCCTGTTGACTCTCTTTTGGCGAGCACCACTTGCAAGGGTCTGTAGGGTTTAATTGTCCACTTCTGCGACAACGACCATCAATGCGACAAGTACCATTCTAAATAGATGATACGGGTGTGAGCATCTACCTTTTCAATTTTCTAGCTGATTAGCTTTCGATTTTCGTAACTTTTATTTGGTAGCTTTTTAAAACGTTTTTAACTTTATAGGAAATTAACTAGTAATCACCGAACTAGCTTAGTGATATTACCTAAATTTTATCTGGAAACATTTTGATTGAGAGGTTCTCTTTCAAGACCTGTGACATTCGACAATTTCGTGACGTCATAGAGATATTTCGAAAATCCAAGATGGCGGATTTCGAAAATAATGACGTCATTCCCGCGTTAATTGACATCACGATTTAACAAAGTTACGTTTTAAAATATGTACTCGCTGTTATGAATTATGAAAAAATATTCTTGTCGAAAGCAATTGGCCATTAACAGAACAGAAAAATGACCAAAGAAAAAACGGTGAGTATCGTCTTGTATGGTTTTTCAACCTGCGACGCTCGGACTACCAAGTCCTACGCCCTAACACTAGACCAAACCATCTAAAATCAAGCTGAAATAGAAAAAATATAATCAAATGTACCGATGAAGGTCGATAAACTTTGGCAAACCCATGCCACTCTCAGCAGTTGAATTAAGCTACACTTAAGTTGGAAACAAATTGAACAAAATTGCGGTCTGTACTTACCAACCTTAATTTCACAGCGCATGTCTCGGGCGGTACACGTCAGACAAAGTCCATCAAGGATCAGGAAAGGAAGGGGTTGGCTCCACAAATGTCCATCATTACTCACGCGCACATGATAGCTACTCAATGCCACGTCCGTGTCATGTGACCTTGGTACCTCACACGTTACACCTCTGTAACTTTCGTATGTCGCCTCCGAAAAGAAGATAGGGCTGCCAACCGAGGCTTGCTTGGTTTTTGAAATAAAAACGGAACACGACGAAATGTTAACAGAGGCTTTATCTTAGGGTCACATCTGGTTTAATAAAATCAATACTGACAACTGTGTTTTTAAAGATATATGTTTTTTTTAATTAGGCGAGTAACTGTAGCTATCTCTGTGGCACGACGCTACTAACCAGTATTACTGTTATCAGGCTTGAAGCATGCAATTGGAATCTTTCTCAAGACAACACAATTTACCGCTTGCAAGCATAGAGGTACTGGAAGGATAAAGTGTCTTGATAAAAAATACCCAGCACATCTATACATCTTAGTGGGGAGAGTTACGGTGCATGAGAGTAAAGTGTTTTATACTACACCAAACAACACAACACTAGGCCTCTGGTTCTCGCGATCGACATATATGCATTAACCATTTGACCAACATGACACACTGACAACAACTGAGGGGTACACAGGAGGTTGTGCAATGCAATGCATACAACCTCTTTCCTTTGAAATGTTATTCGAATGGAACCCGATAGAAAATAATGCACTAAACACCTGTTTTTCTACCACAGAACACTTCAGATTTCTTGAGTTGTGAAATCCTTCGCCAACGACTCTAACTTGTTTGCAATGGAAGGTTCTGATATCACACTGTCCGGCATTATGAATACTGACGAGTTGTGGTGGACGTCTGTAAGGTACAGAGCAGTCATCGCCTTTGTATCCTAAACAAAAACAACAATTGAGCTGATCCATATTTAATAATCATGCCCTGTAAGGATTGGTAGGTTCTGATGTGTATGTTTAATTTTCACACATGGTGATTTTGAGGTTTTTGGGTAAAAACTGCCTTAAAGTTAAATAACAATGCGTGTAACAAGTAGGCAATGCTCTATAGTTCCGCGGCATTTCACTTTCCCCACATAAGATTGTTTAGGTTTTTTTACTGAGAATGCATCAACCTATGGACAACATGTTTTTTAAATAAAATGTACTGGAACTTTATTTCAAAGTGATGTTTCTTTTGTGCTACAAGATTTCATCCAATCGTGCAACTCCAAAACAATGGCCAAAAAAGGCTTCTAATTTTACATGTTTCCCACAAAGAATTTTGGTAGCATTAAAACTCAGAATAGTTTTCACTAAAAGGGAATCAATTAGTAAACTAGAGTGAAATAAATGCACTACCTGGTTAAGTTATGGTAGTTTTTCACGTTTTAGCCGATGAGGTGGACGGTTTCAACAATATCACAATTAACACCTTTATGCATTCCCTGCCGTTAGGTTGCCTACTTCTTACTAGGACCATTACTTTAACTACATACCTTTGTTCTACGCAGAATGCTTACAAAACACTAAGAGGAAGATATCAAGTGAATTTTCGCAGAGAAAATAAACTATAATCAGAGTTTTAGCGAGTTTTCCAAGACACAAAACGATAAACAATAAACTTCAAGATGCAACCCATTTCCATCCTGGCCATCTGCAGCCCAAGGTACGTATTTGTACTACTTGCACTCATAGAATAATTTTAAACAAAACAGGATCATTATTTTTGGGTTTTCACTGATATAAATATGTCTTTTGGCTTTTTGAAGTAGTAGATAAAATATGAGCGGGAGATATGTATGGGCAATTACAATGGCGAACCGAAGGCGAGCCATTGCAACGCCCATACAAATCGGACGCGCATATTTTATCGTACTTTTGAAATGAAACAATGAGTAGAGATCTGTATGAAAAGTTAATGAATACTAATTAGCTGAGCTGGTGTTAATTCTACTGTTTAATAATTCATCAACTCAGTTGACTTGTATTGGGGTTTACAGAGGTGTACATGTGACTCAAATACCACGTATTCAATTGTCTAACTGTTATGAATTATTAATGAATTTTATAAGTAACAATACATATGATGACATAGCTCCTTCGAGCGTTACAGTGTACCTCGAGAACGCATGACAACGGTGAAACCCGTAAGCTGTAGACTATAACGAATGACACAAATTTAAAAACACGAAATTACAGATCAAAAGCGCTTATGTCATATATTAAACACGAGGAAAAGTGTTTCATCAGGATATCCAAACACCGAGAAGTGGATTGAAAAAAAAAAGAGGCGCAGCCAAGTTTTTTTTAGCCGACTTCGAGTTGTTTGGATACCTGATGAAACATTCTTTCGAGTGTTTGATATAAACAATTACAAAATCACCATTAAATACAGAGAAAACGAAGCCAAAATCTATGCTAATTAAGATCGGGTTTCCAAACCACTTTCACGCTTGTGATTTTCTTTGTTCAAACTTGATGAATTATTAATAAGTTTGAGAATTGAATAATAATTAATAATTAATAATAATTAATCAATAATAATAACAATTAATAAATAATAATAATTAATAATAATTAATAATATTCATTATTATTAATTATTATTATTATTATTATTAATTAATTAATATTATTAATTATTAATAATAATTGTTATTATTAATTATTATTATTTAATAATTAATAATAATTCAATAATAATTCATCAAGTTTGAACAAAGAGAATCATAAGCGTGAAGGTGGTTTGGAAACCCGATCTTAATTAGCATGGATTGTGACAATTTTATTAGATTTAAAGATTCTGCTGCTTTTGTTATGATCAGAGACCTGCAAATTTGGTTAATTTGAGAAAATTCAATGGTCAAAAACTGCTCCCTGGAGGTCAAACTTTAATTAGCTGTCACGTGATCACATCAGATTTAAAAGACAAAATAATATCGATTTCCTTACTTGCTCACGACTACGTTTTAACCTGGCCAAGTTTGAGGTGGGGTTGTTTCTGGCCGTTTCGAAAAATCGTGGACTGGCTCTTAAAAAGGTTAGAACCACAAACGTATTGTACTCTTGTCGTTATTTTGAAATGTGTGCTCTGGAAATGAAAGGTTAAAAATTTGTATACCTCGTCGACATTTGCAGGTCCCATTGATGCACCTTCCTTGATCATGACACAGTTTAGGACACATGGTATTAACAATGCTCTTTGGTGGAGCCAATTTATCACCGGATGCCTCCCATGTTGACGTGTTTCTTAAAACCACATCTTCGCACAAGTCTTGAAACATTGCAGTGGCTCCCCATGCCATGGAGAACACGTCTGTGTACTAAAACATAGCAGCGTGTACGTAAGGCCATTTTCAATCTAGCGTTTGTTTTTATGAGTGGTCTTCCTCATTCCTGTAAAATGGTTTCCTGAAAAGAATTATGATTCCGCCTCATAATAGTCATAATGTATTCCCATGCAATAGGATTTTTCGTTTCACAATATAAAGGACAAATGTTACTTTTAAACCTATTTTTTTAGTCCCTGAGTGAACCAGTTGAAAGGATACGGCTGTGTACTTAAAACCACCTCTACAACATTTGGTGTCTATTACGTTTCACTGATTTTGAACGTGTTTACTGCTTCTGTGCCACTTTGATCGTCAAACTCTTACAAATTTTCACTACAAAAATGTAAAATGAACAGGACATTGTATTACTATCTACTGTAGGGGTTATAAGACACGAAAAAGAATAGAAAAATAAAATCCTAAAAAAGTTGGGACCATTATACGACTTGACTAAAATTTACCCCCACATCCCGTATGCATATCCTCAGCAATTGATCGACATTCCGCTGACCAATAAATGGACGGCAGGCTCGTGCGAGCGGCAAGTAGGTTAGAAGCCTCTTACAATAGCTGACCACGGCCAAAACGGTAAGTAAGGAGTCAGAACTACCATCACCAGAGGGGTTAAACTGGTCTGATGTGTTTTCTTCAAGCAGGTGAAACTTGTTTAACTCGTTTGAGACATTACGTCGATGTTCAAGTTCTCGACGGGTCTGCAACGACTTAACTCTGCTTGTTATATCTCTTTCACGGAATAGCGCTGGCCAAGCAATATGCTGTTGTCTCCTGCACTTTGATTCACAGCTGTTGCATTTCTTTTTCTTCTCATTGTTGTTTTTAAAAGTGCAGGAGCAGAAAATGTTTTCTGTTTTGTGCTGGCGCTCTGCTGGAGCTTTATAACGGAACAAACTCTCACTGTCTGACAACCTGTTAATAAGAAAGTCCGGTAAATCACATTTTGAGGTGAAGCCTGTCATATTGCGACTTGCGAAACCTAAATAACTCGGTTAGTCAGTTAGTGAGTCAGGGAGTCAGTCATCCAGCCAGTCACTCATCATCCAGCCAGTTAGTCAATCTGTCCGTCAGTCAGTTAGTCAGTCAGCCAGTCAGTCAGCCAGTCAGTCAATCAGCCAGTCAGCCAGTCAGTCAGTCAGTCAGTCATCCAGCCAGTCAGTCAGTTATCCAGCCAGTCAGTCAGCCAGTCAGACAGTTAGACAGTCAGTCAGTCAATCAGCCAGCCAGCCAGTCAGTCAGTAAGTCAGTCAGTCAGTCAGTGAGTCAGTCAATCAGCCAGCCAGTCAGTCAGTCAGTGAGTCAGTCATTCAGCCAGTCAGGCAGTCAGCCAGCCAGTCAGTCAGTCGGTCATCCAGCCAGTCAGTCAATCATCCAGCCAGTCAGTCAGCCAGTCAGACATTCATTCAGTCAATTAGCCAGCCAGTCAGTAAGTCAGTCAGTCAGTCAGACAGACAGCCAGCCAGTCAGTCAGTCACAAGTCAGTCAGTCAGTGAGTCTGTCATCCAGCCAGTCAGTCAGTCATCCAGCCAGTCAGTCAGTCAGTCAGTCAGTCAGTCAGCCAGTCAGTCAGTCAGTCATTCAGTCAATCAGTCAATCAGCCAGTCAGTAAGTCAGTCAGTCATCCAGACAGTCAGTCGTTCCGTCAGTAAGGTAGTTAGCTCGTCAGAACGTTTTATTGGGGGTTGAGTGAACAATCCATGAACGTTCATTACCTCCACCGCCCAGTTCCGTTTATCTCATCCGGCAAACCTTCATTCACTACCTTGCTAGAACCGCTGACCTCTCCCATGCCACACAAACCAGTCACGTGATTAAGGTCCCGTCCAGAAGACTGAACCTGTACGTTGAGCCCCCATTGAAACACATCTGTGCGCATGTTCACTCCTGACGGAAAATACACCTAAAAAATTACAACGACAAACCTTTTTTCTTTATCTCAACAGTCCGAAATAAAGTTACAGTGATATAGAAATTATTGGTCATTCCCAGGTTTTCCGATGAGGTGTAAGAGTACAACTGGAAATTTTTTAATGGGTTATAGCATGACGCCCTTTTTTTATTTACTGACCATATTTGACGTCAGATTGCACTGTTGCCCGCTAGCGCACGTGATCAGACCGTGACAAAAGGTGGCATGATTATGATGCGATTGATGTTTACCTCGAGTGCTCGACGAGTTTTTCAAACTGTGTTGTGTTTTTTTGTGTTGTTATATAACAAATCACTTAATGACTGATCCCTCGGGAAACAGTGAATTTTGTTTCCCGAGAATCTCGACAAAATTCACCGTTTCCCTCGGGACCAATCATTAAGTGTTTAACGTACACCGCCGATGAATTTACTGCTTTTATTTCGTTCTCTTAACTTTGTTATGCTTTTGAATATCTGAGATTCTGGCACATGATAAACTATCATTCCATTGTCACTTTGCGTTCATGCTCCCTTACCGTATATCGTTTTCCACTTATAGCTTCTGTAATTCGAATTCCTTTTGCCAACGGAAGTCTAGACCTGATAGAGATCTGGACACTAGTCTCCAGAAATCTCCCGTCACACATGTCAATTACAATGACATCATCACCATCTCTGGCCGCTACTCCACATGCGCAAAAGCTTGGGTTTGCCGACTTGCTACACTTCCAAAACCGAGTGTGAACCTGGAACGAATTCAAGGGCTCTTAGAAATCCAAACATTTATAGCACCATAGACTACCCATTCGCGGTTTATAGCATTGCATTATTAGAAATTTATTTACCAACTTTACCTCAAACGGCCTTACTGTACTTTTATAAGACACAAAAGTTATCTCCCCTGACGAAATCCGGTAATATCTGCAAAAAGAGAAGAATTTAAACAATAAATGACCGTTTCATCAATTATGGCAAACATTCTCTTTTCTTCTTCGTAAAATTCAACTGTAAATTTGACTTATTGAAGCCGCAAAATCTAAAGGTCCGGACACACAATGCAATATCGCGCGTGAAGACAACTTCAAAATTGCATGAAAAATCGAGCGCAAGAAAAGTCCGAAGAAGAATCGGTTTGTACTCCTGTAGCATTGTACGAAATTGTTCAATATACATCCTCAAATACTCTTTGTTTCAGTAAAAAGTCGCCGGTCAGAAGTTTTGCAAGTAATATCACATAGTGTGACTACCTCGATCGCAAAAGTTGCGTGTGAGATACTGCACGGTGGGTTCGGCCTGACGGCCTCCTTAACCCCCGTCTAGTTAGTAATGTTTAAACTCGGACCTGCCAGATAGTGTCTTGATGTAAGATTCCGAAAAGAGATAACATCGAGAAGTCTTGATGTCTTTACTTTGCACCTACGAGAGACAAAGAAGAAAAGAATGTAAAGACATGGTCTGCTAGTCTATTTTCCAAGTATTTGTTATTTGAAAAAGAAACTAGCAGACAATTTACGTTATAATTCAACACATTGATACACTGCCCAAATATGGTCAAAAAGTTATCGATATACGCTATGTCTACATAACGTATATCCAACGATGGAGGTAAATTTCGCATTTTGACAAGAGAATGCAAAAATGACGGACCGGCCTCGATATTTTTTCTTCAAACTGTGCTTTGTTATCAATGTGTTGAATTATAAAACTATTATTGCGCTCAAGCTTGCGTGATATCGCCTAATTTTAGCCGACTCGGCCTACGGCCTCGTCGGCTAAGAATTAGACGATATCACGCGCGCTTTCGCGCTATAATAGTCAAATAGTTGAAGATAATGCGCGCGTTCTGATTGGTCAATACCTATTGACTATTATACTAATAAACCACACGGAAAATGTAGTTATAAAATATATACTAGAAATACGTGTCTCGCAGAACCTCGCGAAGCTCGGGGGAGGGTGCACCACGGGTCGAAACTTTGGTGGTGTCTCGATTTGCGTATGAGACTTTTCGCCATTCCACTTTGTCTTCTTTGAAATCCAAAACGTTGGTAAAAGGTCCTTTCGATGGATCGCGTACCGTTTGCTGTCCGCCATCTTTGTTTACTACGCTCCTATATAGGCTTACATGAGGTAGTACCACTTGTCTCATCATCCTCTTTCGTTTGTCTGACGTCATTGAAGCTTTGTTGCGCTGTTGCCAGGCAACTGCACGACATCTTCAGGTATATATAAAAATATATTTTTCGCTCGAATTCGCGCGGCTTAGCTCCCGAGGCACGACAAATTTATTAACCTCGCTTCGCGAGGAATAAAAGACAGTTATCGGTGCAATAAACCACTTGGGATGTTTGAAAAATACTCGAAAAGCTTGTAAATCACTCGCCGTGGTTTGAGGCCGGATAGACCTAAGATATGTGTGGTCTAGCTTGTTTAAAATTAAATACCAACAGCGGTGATAAACATGGTAAACTAACGCATTTTTATAATAAACTTGACGTTTCGTATGCAAGACAACATACATTTTCAAAAGTGACCGTTACATTGTTTGAAATCTGTTCACTTAACGGTTACTTTCGAAAAAATGTCGATGACCTAAGAACAAGAGTTTATATGTGTGATCTATTGCTTAAATATTTTATAATTATCGAATGCAGTTGGTGTATAATAACGTGAAAAGTTGTAATGACGAAATCCCTTATGGTAAGGTTACTTACGAAAACATCAGCTGGATCATGTGACTTCCAAAGAAGCGATTGAGTCCGTGCAGGCTCAGTAATAATTCGTGTCCAGCGGTCCCCATCATCAATAAAGTCTGACACAGCAACAAGTCTCACAACCGTGCGCCCACAGTCACGGCGCGAACATGACTGCGGTTTCAGTGTCGCCACGCAAGTAGACAGAGCTAAATCTGGGGCTGATAATACCCTAGGGGTATTAACTTAGGGACAAAAAAAGGCAACAAAAATATAGTCAGCTACTGTAAAGTTCCGACAATTACCATCGCGTGAAATTAGTGATACGGTCAAACCTGTATTAAACGGATCAGTATTGAGAGACCACACTCTACTCACATGCAGGTGCCAAGTGCATTGGTATCTGTATTGTGCAGTTGGGATAGTCTGCTGGGCATACAAAGGGAACTGTGAGGCTTAAGGTGATCTCTTTTATTTTTTGATCCTCTGAGATCTCAAGAGATGAAGGCTCTACCTACAACAAGGTCATGATTATCCAATTAGTTCAACAAGGTTTTTCAATAAAGGCATTATATGTCTTTGCGTGACACGACAGCCAGCAATTACTTTCCTAACATATAGTGCAGTTTCCAAACGAGTGTTAAGTTTCGCATAAGAAAGGTCTGTAATGTAGTAAACCAATCGTGACTTGCTCATACGCGCTTTCCTGCGCTTGACACTGGCTTGTTTAGAATCCTGATTGGTTCATGACATTGTCTGCGTCTGTTGTGATTGGCCAGTGTTGTGATTGATTGATTACTTTGGTTTTGGTTTGACTTACTTTGATGCCGACATAAAACTCTCTGCTGAGAGAACCAGGACTTATCCGATCAGGGCTCTGTAAGTAAAACGTTGTCACTTCACACACAATCTAGGAATAAACAAATTATAATGTTATGGTTAATTGTAAGGCTTTTGTGTATAATCCTGAGTTTTATTTTTTTCCAGCGTGAATTTGTTTCTGCAAATATGTAAGTTGGAGCAACTTTTGGCAGTTCTAGCAACCGCGAGCAACTTTCGCCTTTCTGAGCAACTTTTCAGCAAAGTTTTAAAGTTTCTAGCTATTTTTCTTAACCCCATTTTGCCTGGGGGTGGGGCACAAAGTGCCCACGCTAACTTTCAACATTCATAACTTCCTAATATGTATTCAAACGTCATCAAACTTTGTGACTTTTCCTAAAATTCATTTTTACCTTCGAATGAAGAAAAACAATGTTTACTGATATAACGTTTACATTTTTACGTCATTTAGAGTTTATTTATTGGTTTTGATTAATTTTGAGTCAATTTGGACGGTTTTTAAGAGGTTTTGAAAAATTTCAGAAATCCAAGATGGCGGATCCAAGATGGCGGCCGAGTAACTAATTACCTAATCACTACGTCCTATGACGTCATCGTGCCATTGTGCGGACCACAAAGGAGACAGTTTTGGACGTACTATGTATCCTCTAGGTTTCATTATCATAGCCTTAGCCTTAGTCCCCCACCCCCGCGGCTCAGGAACTCAAAAAAAGCCCAGGTAAAGCTTTTATTAACGTTTGTATGAAAATATTATGAAATTTAGGTTGCAACGTTTTGGATTTTTGCTATTTTTTTAGCTCCTTTTTGGCATTCTAGGGAGCAACTTTTAAGCATTTTACGAGCACAATCGCGACAGGCCCACTCACGGTGTCACCAAGGTAAAAATCCGCTGACGCAAAGCTAATAACAACCGCCTTCTCCTCAGTCGTCTTGGACAGCAGTACCAGTTTCCCAGTCTTCCCGCCCAAGAATTGCATGGTTCTAAACCACGTGACTTTGTAACCGACTTGGAATGGTCCTGAGTCTCTTATGTCGTACGTGCAGAGAAGGTGGACCGAGCTACTTGCAACGATGTTGTCCGGGGGGACTACAGGTGTTATATGTGGTTGACCAGCCAGGGAGGGGTAAGGACGGTGCTCTGTGGATAGACAAATAGAGTATTGAAGTGTGACGTCACAAAAACGTAAATTTGTAAAATTATGGAATTTGATTAGATATTCGGAAAGTGCATGACGAAAAATGCCCGCTTGCCAAAAATCAGCATCTTATTGCAATTTGGGGGTGAGATATTGGCTCCGTTATGCTTTGATGACTCCATACAAACCCTTCTAATTGTGCCTTGGGGTAATAGGGGTTATAACAAGTCATTAAAATTAATCGATTGACGACACAATTGATGAAATTCAAATGTCACCTCTTATTTTTACGCACGCAAAGCCAACTAATATTATGTCAGTATGCACGTAAAAAATTACGCGACAGCTGAAATCAATAAATAAACAAGAGGCTCCAAGCAGCCTTTACTCATGCGCATGCGTAAGAAAATTTTATGATATATTTTAAACATGATAAGAAGATGTCCGACATGGAGAAGAGTTACTCCTTTCATTCAGTCATCGTTCCTGAAAACCACGTTGTTTACTATTGAATGTTGTGGACATGAAAGCTGTACAACAATGAAGCCAGTGATTTTTCTAAGTCTTATATATACCAAACGTGAACATAGTAATGTATGTAGGGTTGTAGGAGATTCTGTCGTGACACCTAAGTAACGCTCTTTTACCGGAAGTGAGAATAGCCGGAAGTCACTAAACAGAAAGTGTAAATGGCAAAGACGTCAACCGGAAGTGCACAATTTAAAATATGCGTGCATAAATTTGCATGCAAAATCGTGACACAACAAATAAAAATAATAATAAAAATAATAACAAGAAAAACGGAGCCGAAACCTTACCTCATGCCGCTTCGCGCATGAGTAATAACAAGAAAAACGGAGCCGAAACCGTACCTCATGCCGCTTCGCGCATGAGTAATAACTAAATAAAATCCACCTTCGAGAATTGCGATATTAATGATGCGCATTAATTTAAAATCGTATATTTTTCATGTGTTAAACCAAGTCAGTTTTAGCGAACCACAATTATCCCTACCTTTACATCTTGGTGCATATCCTATCTTTCCAGGTCCACAGGGAACCCTAGCAGCTAAGAAAATAAAACACCGCGCATGAAATGAAAAGAAAAATGATTAGCTCTTGTTCAAGACGTTTGACGAAAAAGATTGTTGTTAGATGGGCCTTATGTTGTAAAGATGTATCAAACCGTCAAAACTGTCCCAAATTACAGCCAGGGGTCAGCTAAGTACCTTTGTCAAACGCAAAATACTTCAGTAAAGAACACTAAGAGGAAGTTATTACAAGACTAAGTCAGTCAGAGGGCCAATAACTAAAATCAACCAATCAGAATGCTCGATTGCCGGTCCAATATTCTCTCAGTATTGGACCGGGCATTGTCCCGAATGATCCCGCGCGATCCACCCGCCGGCAGGAGTAGATAAATATCTTATTAACCAGGCTTGCGGGACCGTACTGGAAGAATATCGACCTTCGGTCTTTTTTGTACGGACATCGGTGCGTTCGGTCCGTACTGTCAAGACCTCGGGCCGATATTCTCCCAGTACGGCCCTCGCGCTTGGTCAATAAGATATATATATATCAAGTAAATTTTCCAAGAGAGTAAACCATAATCAGGTTTTAGCAAGTTTTCAAAACACAAGGCGAAAAACTTGAAAACATTGGTCCATTGTTTCACTGAAATTTCAATGCATTTCCATCCTGGCCATCTGCAGACCAAGACACGTATTTGTACTCTTAGAGCACCGTTATTTTTGGGTTTCCACTTATATAAATATGTCTTTTGACTTTCAAAAGTAACACTGAAAATGACGACATAGTCCCTTATGAAACTACAATACCCTCTGCAATTAACTTGCCCATTAACCTCTTTGAAAAGAAACAGACTCTCTGGGCGATTGTTGAATGTAAGAAGACAGTTTTAAAAACGTTTCAGTTACCTTCCTGCGCGCAGTAAGCCATGGAGCATTCTTCTGTCTTTGTCAACCGATAAACCACAAAGTCACCACAGTGTGTCACGTGAAGAGGCAACTGCCACATGCAGCAAATCCTCTCCAGTCCCTTCCACGCCACGCATGCGCTGCCATTTTTCTCTTCTCCAAACCCCGGATGGTCTTCTGGTAACATCCAGATCTGCGCGTGCGTTCCACACGAGCCAATCCCAGGGCAACTCGTGGGAATTTCAGCGGGAAACCCATTAATCTCCAATTTGTACCAAGCTTCCTCTAAATTACTGTCACATAATGGAGCGGCAAATTTCACTTTGCTAGACAGCGCACGCGCAGGAGTGTCCAATACTTTGTGCCCTGATGTCTTGCACTGTGGTTTGTCTGAAATGGAAAAGTCACTGTTAGTACTCCATGTTAGTCTCCATAAAATGTCTCTACCCAAGCATTTCCTTATCTCCTACCTTGCACTATCTAAACGGTCTCTTGTTACAATCTCTGTACGGTATTTACGTTTCTTTAAACTCTATTTACGGTCTCCTTACGATTTCTTTCCAAGCGAGATGCTCTTTATATTACGACCTCTTTTTAATCTCTTTTTGTTTTCTTTGTTTCGCTTTTTTACAATCCTTTTATTCATTACGATATTTTTACGATCTCTTTACGATTTCTTCATAACTGATCTTCATGAACCTCTTTACAATAGCTTTACAATCTCTTCACGATCTCTTTACTATCTTTTCATTGTGCCTTTATGTCCTGTTTACAGTGCGGCTACTGTTACCGGGGTCACCCAGACAAAGTTAACCAATCACAAAACAGAACGAGAACAATAGATTCCAACATTTTTAACTTGAGCCAATAAAATGTCGAGTACAGAACAAAGAAATTTCAACTTGTTCACTTGTGAATAAAGCTTTCGCTAGCGTTGACTTTTCGATTTAAAAATTTGAGTAGTTTCACATGCTACATGAATGAATGTCAAGTGTCATGCAAGTGAGCGAGAACTGATTCCAAACTGTATGAAAGCAGCAGTGAACGCGACAGCCGTATGTTTGGGCAAATTGCGTGGCGAACGAATTCTCGGAAAAAATAACAACTCAACCGCCGGCTGTTTGCAAATGTTACAAGACACACTGCCAGCGTAGCATATATACATTGTAAGCATTTATTTTCTAACCATTTGAAAAAGAGGGGCTCTTTTATTTCAATTCTTGTTATTGAATTGTCGTCAGAATTTTTTCAGTTGCAGATTTTCTTTGCGGTTTGAGCACTAGATGGGTTTCTTTAATCTCCCAAGGCGGTCGTAACGGTTTTGAAGAAGTCATTTTGGTTGAATGTATTGAAAGTCTATAGTTGTATATGCCAAAAAATTGAAATAATAATAAACCAGACCTCTAACTCTGTGAAAAAAAAACCCATCTAGTCCGGCGGTTGAGTTTTTTTCTCATGAATTCTTCTCGAGGGAGTTGGATTTACTGTTTTGAATCGTCTGGAAAATTATAATAACTCAACTGGCGAACCGCGGTAATATCGATGGTTTTTGCGGCAGTAAAATATGTTGAAGAATGCGCCGTTTCTGTACGACCGACACTCTTTTTATGCAGTTTTGAATTTCTCTTTTACTTAATTTTATTTCAGCTTAATCCGACTGCCGGAACCCAACACGTGGAACTCAAAGGGCATAAAACTTTATAATTAACCACGGAGACGAACAAGCCGTGTTTTTGTTGTTTTCAAATCCGTAGGCCACTCTTTAATTTGCCTGAACTATGACCGTCGCTTTCACTGATACTTATGCAGTTAAGAATTCTTTCTTCGCTGGCGTCAAGTGTATTTATTTTCCAATCCCGCCGTTGACCGTAGAGAAAACTTGAATCTGTTATGAGCGAACAAATTATTTTAAATCCACCACCAGCACTTTTATTTGTGTAGACATAGGGTACAGCCGTCGCATTCCATATTTTCACACAGTTTGGAGTTTCTCTTTCATTTGAATCGCCGACATTAACCTTCCAAATCGTGCTGTTAAAACAAGTCAAGTTCAAACGAGATGGAATCGAAGTTAATTGAAAATCCAACGCTGTTCAGCCAAAACTTGTATTGATCTGTTTTCATGGCGAAGGAACAAGTTGAAATTTCATTGTTCTGTACTCGACATTTCATTGGCTAAAGTAAAAAATGTTGGAATCTATTGTTCTCGTTCTGTTTTGTGATTGGTTAACTTTGTCTGGGTGACCCCGGTAACAGTAGCCGCACTGTAAAACTAATGTTGACGATCGCTTTTCGATCTGTTTACGATCTCTTTACAGTCTCTTTACGATCTCTTTACGATCTTTTTACGATCACTTTACGATCTCTTTACGATCTCTTTACAGTCTCTTTACGATCTCTTTACGATCACTTTACGATCTCTTTGCGATCAGTTTACGATCTCTTTACGATTTCTTTACGATCTCTTTACAGTCTCTTTACGATCGCTTTTCGATCTCTTTACGATCTCTTTACAGTCTCTTTACGATCTCTTTACGATCTTGTTACCAATCTCTTTTCAATCTCTTCACAATCTCTTTACGATCTCTTTTCAAGTTGCAATCTATTTCTATCCGGGCCATCCACAGCCAAAATCAATTATTGATGGTTTCAGTTAGCAATTATTAACAAAACTAGAGCATTACTTTTACAAAACTTACACAAATATGCTTTTTGACCTTTCAAATTCATGCTTAAAATAGGTGACTTTGCCACTTCAAAAAGGACACCTTGTCAAGAATGCGGACAATAACGAAATTGGTTTTGATCAGTTTACGTCCGTGCTCTCAGTCTTATAACAAGATAAAGTTTCTTTACAACCCTTTGTAAGAGATTAGACCTTCTGTAAACAGAGAAAGTGGTATATTATTTTGATTATCTGTTTCTACTAAAAATATCTTTAAGGACACCGCACACAATGCACAGGCGCTTGGAAAAGTTTGGATTCCAAAATTAGGCGTTTAAGTAGCATTAATGAATTTAAGAAAGCTCAGCTCTCTTAAATTCATTAATGCTACTTTAGTTTAGTATTGATAGTGATAGTGATAGTTCATTGACACCTTCTTGCAGCCTTTCGGCTGAAAAGGAGTTTAATAGTCACACTATACATACATGTATGCCAAGTGTTATGTGTTGGCCCCACTTTTATCTTAATTCTTTTCAGCAAAATTGAAACCCTTTTTACACCACCCGTTTTCAGACCCAATCCTTAATGTTTTTCCCCTTTTTCAATGTATACGTATTTCTCAGACTCCACAGAATATAAAAATAGAACCATCTTACACCCGCGGGACAAAATAATCGGATGATACCTGATGCCGGGGGGGGGGGGGGGGGGAGGAAGGTACGTGTGATCGACATGCCTTTTAGGGGGAAAAAAATCGTGATTTGGTACCGCTACAAAATATTAAGGTGTTTAAATGAGGGTATTAAGCCAGAAAAATATGCTTACAGGAAAAACGTTTCTGGGTTCCTTTCAAAAATTTCAATGATCGTCCCCCACGGATCTGATGAGAACAAAAATCGATTTATCTCTCACTGACCTCCAACTATGAAGAGTTTTTGCATCCATTTAAGCGCCTCAGCGTCAATGCGCGAAAACAAAGCGATGTGATTTCCAGAAGCACATGTTTCGCCGCGGGAGTAAACACCAAGTACTTCCCATGAGCGGTTCCGTTGAATAATAAGGGGACTTCCTTGGTCGATTGAACACATTCCTCGAGTTCCGGCAACGACACACCACGATTCATCTAACAATTCGCGATGATTCTGGTTGTCCATCTGAAGGCAAACTCGAGCAAGTGACACATCATCTTCGCGTAACGTTCTAAGCGGCTGCTCACGCCCGGATAAATGACCCCATCCGGTCACCTTTGCTGAACGATCTGTCGGGGGACGCCTCACGTCTGGGAGTTTTATTCGCTGTGCAGGTCGATCATTGGGAAGCATTACATCTCGTACTAGATATAACAAACCGAGATTGCCGCTCGACGTGTTTGCGTTGTATTTAGGGTAAACAAAGGCGTCCAACACTGGCACTGAATCTACATCAGGAGTTTCCAAGGCGATGTTGTCATTTCCTATTCTGATGTAAACAGTGTTTTGATCGCGCGCGAGGGTGCCTTCTGATGGAAATAAACCATTCGAAGTGAGTTTCGTTTTTACAGCCTTCACGCAAAATGCTGATGATAGAATCCATCGCTCATGTACAAACACACCGCTACAATTTAAGGAGCTTACAGACACATGCCAAGGGTGCGCTGTTACGTGACTCTCTCTCTTGTGTAGGATCCTTGTGAGCAGTTTAGGTGAATTGTGTCTCTCAGTAGGCGTTGTAAAAACGCTTGAAAACCAACAAAGGACGAACAAGCTCTTAAAGGTAGCCATCATGCTTCGTTAGTGTCTTATCTTTTTCGTTTCATGGCATGTTAATCAGTTGACGGTTTTAATTGTAACCACACAGGGATTTTTTGAGGGTCATCTCTATCGGTCATCTTCTTAATCGTCTCTCATTACCAAGATCATTTCATAAACTTTCCGTTTTGTTGACAGATCTAGCAAGCAATCGCGTGCGATATGTGAAAAGTAAATCATTTATTTGCTATTGGAAATTCTGTAAATATAAGATAAGGTGGTAAATAAATTTCATCCAGATCCGGGGGGGGGGCATCCCCATATGAAAGATGCGGGATGCTCGACGAACATTGTGAATGAGACGAATCTGGGCGTGGCTCAAAATTTATTTGACCTATAAATAAATTAAAAGGTATCATTCTAAAAGAGGCAGACAAACAAGAATTACAGTAACTTGAACGATGATGATCAAGACATCTTCATCGAGTGCCCTCAATCTCTTAATAGATTTTTAAAAGCATTGTCATAAATTGGCCACTCCGTGAAATACCATAATAATCTTTTATGTGCAGGGTGAGCCTCACCGGGGTGTAATTATTCAAGTCTCCTTTGTTAAAATGGCACAATGGAATTCAGAGTAGATAATGTAGCATTGTGTGTTCGTATACAAGTGTGCACTGTAATACAGATTGCTAAGAAATTGAAGCATATAGCACGTGCAGTTCGTGCTGAAAACAAAAGAAATTGGAAAAATCAGGCTTACGTACATGAAGCACCACCCAAACCTGCACTTTAAACTGAGAGTAAAGATTTTTATTCTTGGGCCATCGAAGTTTGATGAGAAATAGAACACAAACCGCGGTGATAAACATATTGAACTTATTCATTTTTGATAAATGAATAAGTTCAATATGTTTATCACCGCGGTTTGTGTTCTATTTCTCATTAAACTGAGAGTATTATGGTATTTTTCATAGTTTCTGGAGTGGGGAATTAATCCTTAGTTATTCTTCGCGTGCACGTACCACTCTAAACAATACCTTAATGGCAGGAGCTTATTACCCCTGTTAATGGCTAAAAATATCGGCGTTCCTTACTGAACACCCGAAGTGATACCAAAATGCGTACTTTACACCCCTTGCCTTTCATATGGAAGTCCCCCCGGGATCCAGATCAAGTTTCAAAGAAACTAAGATGGAAGTTTCACGCAACGTCCAGTTTACAAGTGTCCAAGTGTCCCTACCTCTAGAAGTTCACCAAAACAACAACAAACAAACAACAACAACAATAATTTTTTGACTAATCAAAATAGAACAATATTGATTGTCCCGCAAATAGCTACGAAGCTAATCTAGGCGAGGCGAGGCAAAAGCAATAACACATCTTACAAAAGAAAACTAAGAAAATTGCAAGCAGAAAAAAAAACTGTCTTAGACATTTCGCTATAGGAACACATAAATTTTAAGTACGATAATTTATTACACTATAAATCTATGCTTTAAAATTACTACCTGAGGTATTTACAACAAATTATTAAGTTAACTTCGTGAAATATCTGATCAAATGAGCAACATTCATATAGCTATCATCATGATGTAAAGCATCAAGGAAACGACAAACAACTCTGTCAAATATGAAGTACTCGTTAAACAATACTTGCCTGCATTTCTGGAAATAAGTGGGCAATTTAGGGGAACGCGTTTATCGAAACAAAAGAAAAATTTCATTCACATTTTACGAAAACCGTACGGGGATTAATTGCTCACGAATAAACCCTATCCCGCCCTAAATAACGACCTTTTTCTGCCCTCTTCTATTCTTCTTTTTTAAACAAGATAAAAACATAACATATGACTAAGGAAATTACAGAAATAGGATCAATTGCAATATTCTTCTTTTGTCGGTAAATTGAAAGTATTGAAAGATTTAAGTTTACTTTCAATTTACCGACAAGAGAAGATTATTCAATGTCTACAATTGATCCCATTTCTGTAATTTCCTTAGTGAGACGTTATGCTCTTTATATCCTGTTAAAAAAAGGGAAGAGGGCACAAAGGTTATTTTTTAATTTCTCTCGACGACGAGAAAACATGGTGCGCAATGCGCACATGGCCATATTTTGCAAAGAAGCAACGACTGCGTGACCGGCATAAAAGAGGACGAAGGGTAACGAGGTTTTTCTGCCATCTCCTCCTTCTCGTCCCTTTTGCACCTCAGTTCCACGCAGGCTATTTAGCTGTGATTTCGATTAAATGAGTATTTTATTTCAGTGTCTCCAAATAGGTTTTTTTTATATCTCAGACACACTTGAACAGCCATTCGATAAATAATTATTATCATAATGTTATTCCAACTTAAATGTTCATATTCTGCAATTGACAACATAATGGAACATTCAACCAAACAATCTATCATTTATAATCTACACTAGAATCTAGATATCCTAATGCCGTTATTTTTTTCGCGGGTTTCAAAATTAAACCACGGAAAAGAAACATGCTGTGCATTTCCCATGAACACTAACGTAATGTAAAACATCGACAAGCTGTTACCCGATTGCGAATCTCGGCACATAAGTTGCCAGTTGAAACTGGGCGGTACAAAAAGATACCTTATGATTCTAGAATCTGTACTATTTGCAATGATAACAGGATTGGCGATGATGAGTTACATTACATAACTGAAAGCAATAACCATGAATTTGTCAACTTGAAAAAGGACTTTCTTCAAAAGTTATATTGCGTCATTGATGTTTTTCGTATATTTGATAACGGGTCTTTATTTTTGTATTTGTTTTCAATGAAGGATGATTCCGTTATTAATATATCTTCAAAATATTTTCATGATGTTTTGGAATTAGCAAAAGAATTAATAGATGTGTAATCCACGGTAGGAAAAAAGATGGCGACTGGTACATTTACCCATAATTCTTAGCGCACAAAAATCTTAACAACGTTCATAAAAATGTAACGAAAAGTTATAAAATCTTCAAACCTAGTCTACACATTGTCCTTAGTATTGGAACAAATATTGTAAAAATTTGGCTTTCTTTGTGCCTTATGTGCTGTGTTAGGTCCGCAAGGTATTGTGGTAAAATGAACAGCCGCCATCTTTTTCCCTACGGTGGATTGTTGTTGTAATGACATTGTATTGTGTATTTTACTTGTACTATCTAGTATTGTTTTACCAATGTATCTGTAGGGATATAAGGTGTAATAATAAAGTTTACTGAGTAAGTCAGACTAAACATGTTTCGCCCTAGTGTGAACACAGCATAAGTCAGACTAAACATGTTTCGTCCTAGTATGAACACAGCATAAGTCAGACTAAACATGTTTCACCCTAGTGTGAACACAGCATGAGCAGACTTAACATGTTTCGCCCTGGTGTGAACACAGCATGAGTCAGACTAAACATGTTTCGTCTTAGCGTCAACACAGCATAAGTCAGACTAAACATGTTTCGTCCTAGTGTGAACACAGCATAAGTCAGACTAAACATGGCTTCGGCTTTTTACAAAATGAAATTTGATTTTGACAGCTATAGAGGTTCGACTGTGGAAAGTGACTGTGTTCACATCATCGTTTGACTGTCACGAAACTCCGTGGATTGAATCATGTGCAGGTTCTTGGGCCGAAGGCTCGGCTGCTCAACTTCTTCTGACCGACAACACCTACAGCACGAGCAAAGCCCAAACCAGTCCTTCCTGAAGTTGGGGATGTAATAAGCAAAAATCAGGGGATTGAACAGCGAGTTCAAGAACTTTATCAGCTCCGAGGCTATCGTCAAGATCAGGACAATATTAGATGGGATATCACTCATGACGTCATACGAGCGCAACATGGAGACGAAAACTGTAGGGCCCCAGCAAATGACTACGCCCAAGGACAGGGCACTTAACATTCGCATGACCTTGCGCTTTGCGTCGGCTGTCTCATTGCTGATGCGGCCGTTATTGTTATCTCTGTTAAGATAAAAATACGTGATGATGAACAGGACCACTAGGACAACCAGAGGTGCAAGAAACGCCATTACAAAGTAGAGCGTCGTGGAGAGCTGTCCGCCCCAGTTTCTTAAAAAATCGCACAGTTTTGGAACGCTGCAGTTTTTCAGCTCGTCCGTAACGTTTGGGGAGTTCACTTCAGGGATTTCTGTATAGAGGACACTCTGTGCGCTGTACATCACCGGTCCGGAACAGATACCTGAGTATAACCACACACCGAAGACGACCAGGAATGGTGTGCGGCGTGACATGAGCCCTTTTAGGGGAGAGGCTGCGTCACGGTACACATCAACGGAGATAACAACAAGCGTGACAAAAAACGCTGCACCACAAGCAGCAGAGAAGAAATGGAATAGTTTGCACGGAATCGCTGCCTGTTCTGTGGTATAGACCGTGCTTAAGTATATTAAAGGTCCAACGGTCATCAAACGGAATATCAGATCCACGACTGACAGGTGAAATACGAAGAAGTTGGACAAGTTCTTTAAGACGCACTTGTTGCGTAACATAATTCCGCAAACTGTTGCATTAATAGCAATTCCGAGGACAATCAGAGAGAAGACCGACCCTTCTGAAATTCTGGCAATAAGTTTAGCCGTGTCACACGTCATGTGCAGAACATCGTGCTCACTTGGTGAAGTAGACATTCTTTCAAAAAGGTAGCTCGCAAATAAACGACGTTAGGTCTCAAGAGTGTTTTTTGTCGACTGTTTTTTTTTTTTTTTTTGCTGTTTTGAACTGAGACGTCTTTCAGTTTCTTGAACTCTTTACTGCTTCCTCTGAAACTGAAAAAGAACACAGGACTAAAATGTGAAAAGTGGAAAGCAATCCTCAGGGTATTAGTCGGGCATTTGCTCACGTTCGAATCCCGGGAGTCGGGCATTAGCCTACCCTCAACGTAGCCCGGGGCATTTGACATCCGCGTGTTTTCGACCAGGAGCTCCTGTTTCGACCTCAAAGAATCCTGGCTCCACTTTTGAAGAGAAGTTTGTTGCGAACTTGCTCTAATCAGTCACAGGAGGAAAACGAAGGGAAAATACTTACGCTCCATTCACACCAATAGTTAACCCTCGGACGAACACGCAAACTTACACCCCCACCGTGGTACAAGGCCCCGGGTGTGATGTATTCTACAAGATAAGGTAAATATTATGGGTTGTGGAGCTGCTGGGGGTCCGTGACGTCATCCAAAATGGCCGCCAAGATGGCCGCCATCTTGGATTTTACTAAAAATTCAAAATTTTTGTTAAAATGCGGAAATTGCAAATATTGTTTGCTAGAGTTGCAAAATAACATACAATTAAACATTTTGATGCTTTTGGTAGCATTTTATATGTTTTTTTTTATATCACTGAAAAAGGTAAAAAAACGCATTGGCATGTGCTAATCTTAAATGGTCTTGAAAATATAGGAGAAAAACCTTAAGGGGGGGTTGCCCCCCCCCCCCGTGTACGACCGAGGGTTAAACATATTTAAATGTTGTTTAGTTAAACTACGTTTTTAGCCACTATCTTGAACATTTTCTAAATATGACTCAAACTTCCTGGAATGGTAATAAAAGTCACGAAAGTTTCTTTCAGTAAATCTTTCGCTTCAAATATTACGGGAGGTTTGGAGGTGTTTTCTAAAACTGTTGTTAACTAAACAACATTTAAAAATAATAGCTGACCTTCAAATAACTTTTGGATAGGTCTAGATTAGAAAATATTTCCTTCTTTTTTGATCATACCCGGAGCATTTGCACAACTTTTTTATCCATTGTTTTTTACAAATGCTAATGCCAGGGATTGCCCGGGGGGCGGCATGGACACTGCTGGCGTGCGTTTCCTCAAGCGAAGAAAGCGAAGCGAAGAGATTAGTGAAATTTGATCTCTTTCAATTCGCGCTGAAGTTTTAAAGTCCGAAACCAGTGCAAAGTTTTTCGTTGACTTAAGATTTTATTGCTTAGCTTTCAAAACCAACGAAAATTGAGTCTCTGTTGGTAAACAGCCTGCACATTAAATAGAGTTTCGGGCCCGAAAAGTCTTCGGAAGTTTTGAGAATTGCACGCCCGGTAAGAGCTAGAAAACGGTCGTATGAGATTGCGTGACCAAGGAATATGTATTTTTAAAAATGACGTGACGGACTGTTGGGCAATTTTATTGCATGCCGACTCCGGTAAAGTCCGGCGAGAGCAGATGTTTTTTCAGACCCTCTTGTTTCATCCACCGAGAAAGGAATTAGCATGAACAAACTCTTTAAATATTAAATCTTAGTAAGCGAAGAAAAAAAAAATAAACTCGCGTACAGCCATTTTGTTCCAGTTGAAAATCGCCAATGTTATGCAAATTTTCCTCAAGATTAATTTTCATGTGTCAGTTATTATACCAATAATGATGCCCTCGATTTTCCATGATCAAAACGATTTGAACAGATACAAGAAGCATGAGAAAAACTGTTTAATATACCAATCATATAATGGTAGAGTATCAAAGCTGCTTTGTATATCTTGTCATGTCGAGCAGCACGTCGTACCTCGAGCCGGCTCTCGTGCGAACTTTAAAATAAACACAGTTTATATATACTGACGCTGCAGTATCTAAAATTCACGGGCTATCTCTTTAATAAATGCTACTTGCATGGACTGTAATTGACATATTTCTTTACTGAGTTTAGGCTGATTAATTCTCGATTAAGGCTAATTGCGCGAAATCGGAAATTTCAACAGGTACATTATGCAACAACTCAGGTTTTCACAATTTTTGTCACTCACAAACCTTAACCGTGAATTGTAATTTTGAATTCCCGCTTGGCTGAATCGCGTAAACAATGTTTACATACTTACACTTTTTTTCTGAAGTTTTTCAGCGTCTACAATTCCTTTACAGCCGCCCCTGTAATAAGAACAGCGTCGATAAAGATGGAGGAAAACACAGTCCTCTATAAATGACTCACCAGATTGTTGCAATTTGATACGGCTGATTGAGTCTGCCTAACCGACGTCACACTCCGTTGCAAATCAAACCAAGCCTAGCCGGGGGGAGGGAGGGGGGGAGGCTGGAGCCAAAGGAAATGGTTTTGAGCCGTTTTGGTCAGAAAATGGTGGGCGGGGAGAATGGCCGAAGATTTTTGCCCATTCAGCTTGAACAAAAAGGTGGAATTTAAAATAGGGAAAATCGTATATTCGGGTTTGAAAACGGTTTTATAGTTTCAAATTAAAAAGCAGACCGCGCACACAGAAGAACACCACCCCCCCCCCCCCCCCCCCCTTCCAGGCGGTTGTGAAACCGCTGAAAGAGAACTGACAGAAACTGAAATGGATCTTAAAATAGATCGACAATCATTGTTGGAAAATTGGAAAGGGAAAGGCTATTATAGCGCTAAAGCTTGCGTGATATCGCCTGATTTTAGTCCGACTCGGCCTACGGCCTAGTCGGCTGAGACCTAGGCGATATCACGCGCGCTTTCGCGCTATAATAGTTAAATACTTCGCCGACGAGGCCGTAGGCCGAGTCGGCTAAAATTAGGCGATATCACGCAAGCTTAAGCGCTATAACAGTTTTATAATTCAACACATTGATAACAAAGCACAGTTTCAAGAAAAAATATCGCCGACAAGCCTTTTATTTTAAAAAAAAGCTTACATATGTTTTACCGCGCGAAACTTGCAACATCACACAGTTCATGAATGAAAGTGGCGCCTTTGTCAATATTGTGCAAGCTTGAACACTATAACTGTTTTATAATTCAACACATTGATAACAAATCACAGTTTCGAGAAAAAATTCATTGAGATATACAACCTTTTATAAAGTAAAAGGCTTACAACAATATTTTACCTCGCGCCATTTCTTACACAACAAGCAGCGAATGCCAAAACGTTCGCGGAGCTAAAATTAATTTGAGAGTTTCTACGAGGAGCGTCTACGTAAAGGACAAGACAGAGTAGTGATTACACGAATAAAAACACAGTAAAATGGCATAGAATTTCTTAGTTAACAAGTGTTTCGTGTCTTAAAAAGTTCAATTCAGAATCAAAACAAATTGAACAAACACACGGCTACCTAAACATAGCGGCGAAAAGTCTGAAAGAACTGCAGCGTGGACAGTATGTCTTACAAAAATTCACAGCTAAAGGAAACAAGAAACGGTTAAAAAATCGTTACCTGTAGTTGATGTGGCTTTTAGATCCTTTTAGTCCCTTCCATCAGCGCACTAAATTTTCAAACATCAAAGTACGAGCTGAGTCGATCACTGTTGTTTACAAACTTGCTCGTTTTAGTTCCTACAGCCGTAGTGGCGTCAATTCGCTTAAAACAAAGATCAGAAATTTTTCTGAGAAAGTATCAAGTCTAATCATATTCCAGAAGTGATTACTAAAGGCATTTTCCGAAAATTGTGCTCCTTCATTCACTTCTTGTCTAGCGGTTGACTTTGAACCAGCTTTCATTCACTTTCGCCAAGAAACACTGCACTGCGACCGCGACTTCGCGCCTTTTTTGTCCAATCTTGTGATCAATAATTTTTCTCCTTTCTTCTCTTCTCTTCTCTTTTTATCGTTCCTTCCCCTTTTTTATCTAATAGTTCACGCATTTTTCTCCCAAAAACACGAAAGTGCAGGCAGCGGTTATTTTCATTTTCCTTCAAAATGCGAAATTTACCGCCATCGTTGGATATACGTCATGTAGAGATAGCGTATATCGATAACTTTTTGACCATATTTAGGCAGTGTATCAATGTGTTGAATTATAAATATATTTATAAGCCCTGGGCTTATACAACTTTAAACTGATCCTTACGGCATGGATAAGTCAATTTCGGACTTGTCTATTCCCTCGGTGAATTGACCCCAAAACCGATTCCAATCGAGATTAGTTCCATTGAACTTTGTAATAGTAAGCTTCAGTAACTTCGCTGACGCAGCACTTTGTTTACCGTTCTGACTTCCCGCTTGATCCGATAAGTTCACACTTTCGAGCTCTTTGGTGTATTGAAGCTTCTTCTCGAATAGCTCTTTTTCGAAAGCGAGCTCAGTGATCGTTTCTAGCTTTTTCTACCTGCTCTTGATCAAAATTATTCAGAAATGAAGAAATTCCATCTATGTCGAGGTCAAGAACTGCGATATACTGATCAAATTTAGCGCCCCACGTGGTAATAGCGGCAAGTTCTTCACCGGCAGCAATTTTCAACTCCTCTACTTTCCGCTTCGTCTTCTCCACTGAAGCAACCACTGAACACAGCGCATCCCGATGTCTTTTGATTCTGCATGGCAAAAAATTGGGTGACATTGGCCTCTAATTTTTTTAACTCGTCCCCAGACCCCCAATTTGACCCTTAAAATCACTGTGAAAACGCCATTTTTTAAGGGAAAATCAAAATTTCGCCCATTTATGAATTACTTTTCAGAAATCCACACTCGGATTCCAGTAATTTGGTTATTATTCTATCTGGAAACGTTAAAATATTTTAATAACTTAAAAAAAGTCCCGTCATTTTGACCTTGAAGTGACCAATGTCAAGTAAAGGCTTCTATGAAGTTCAACCGCGCGGTCATCGCTTTTAGCAGTATAACTCATTTTAATAGGCATAATGTCGACATCCACACTCGGTTTTAAAGAGACTGGGATCTCGTGAACATTTTGGTGGGAAATATGATTTAGTTGGAGCGAAAAAAAATCCCGTCATTTTGCCATTTTTCAGTGCACTATGCTTCGACTGAGCAAATTTTGGCTTTTATTAGTCTGTATCTATTCGCATGCTCTTCTGTCAATGCATGGCCTGGCAATTTATGAATTACTTTTCGGAAATCCACACTCGGATTCCAGTAATATGGCTATTATTCTATGTGGAAATGTTAAAATATTTTAATAACTCTTTAAAAAAGTACCGTCATTTTTACCTTGAAGTGAGAAATTTCTTATAAAGGCTTGTATGGAGTTCGACCGCGCGGTCATCACCTTAAGCGTTCTAACTCATTTTAACAGGCGCAATGTCAACATCCACAGGTTGGAATCTAGTAAACATTTCGGTGGGAAATTTGCTTTGCTTCGAGCGAAAAAACCTCCGTCATTTTGCACTTTTCGGCCGGAAAGATTTCCGTTTAACCCCACATATTAGTTATGCATACCGTTCTTAAAACTAAAACAAAAGCCAAAACAATAGAAATCCAAAAGCAAAACAATAGCACATACATACATAATTATGAGCAACCGGTTCATTTTGGTAACGCGCACGCCCGGAGCAAATGTCTCGTCTGAGGGATCAATATTTTGGAATGTTCATTTCAGCTCGCAAGAACAGCGTCATTTTTTTCCCTGGTGTTCTGAAGTTGTGTAAGTTTCGTTTGTAGATCCTTGCTTGGGGCGTCTGGAAGAGACAGAATCGGAATCTGGAATCCGGAATCGGAACCGGAACCGGAACCGGGAAAATTGTTGTTAAGATAAATTATATTAATACGGAACATTTTCAGCCGAAGCAAACTAGGATGCGTTGAAATATGTAGTAAAATCACCGAGGAAACAAAACTTGGGAAGGAAACATGCGTAGGACTTGTGCACGTTGGTAACATGGGTTTTTCCTTGCCTTAAAATAGGATGAGGATTCTTTCCGTTCGAAGATCAACACAATGTCCCGTCGGAGGTGCCACTTTTGTCGGGAATGCCTCCAGTAGCGATTATAAAAGTTCAGTTTCCACAACAAAGGTCACAAGTCACAATATAATCTGAACAGATTTATTCACCGCACTATACACAGTTCACAATTCTCACGCTGGGAAAGGAGTTATTTTTTACGCTCGATTGCACTCACATGTTTATAATCACATCTGTCAATCAAATTCCTAACCAAATTCAGGCCCAGTCTCCGACATTCATTCCGCACTTTTCTGATAAAGTTGAATTTTGTGTAAATTAAGTCCAAGATGGCGGAATATTGATTTCAAAACGAGTAAAGTTAGATTTTGATCTCGATTTCGGGGATATTTAAAAAAAAAAATCCACCCGATGACTTTTTTCCATTTCTAAATTCATTTCTCATTTCTTTCTTTTTACTAAAATCCGCATCAGATTGGACATCTAGTCTCGTGAATTTAATACATGAAATTAAGCCACAATTGTGTAGAATAGATTTGAGCTTTCAAAGCTTGAATCAACGGATAAATGAAACTGAGCTATTAAACCGGCACTTGAGGTAAATACGGCCAACTAACCGGAATCTCCGTTCTCTGAATATTTACTGAAAATTTGTTTCCCTGCAGCATGTTTATTCAGTTTTGGTCGAAGCTAGTTTGCTAGCAGGTGAAAAGAAACAATAACTCTTCTTATTGAGTGTTCATGGGAACATAATGAGCGATAGCTTTCAAAAGACGCACAACGCAACTTAGCATTTTTAAGGTTAATAAAGGGCTGACAGAAAGATTAAAACTTTTTCATGTAATATCGTGGATCAAACATCAATTGATCGTCAAGGAAAATGCTGACTAGTTTAAATAATTTAATCCAACATGTTTGCAGACAGATATTTTTTTTATGGTTAATTAGCTTTAGGTTTTCTCCACTTGTATCAGATGTATAATGGACTATACAGTTTACACAGGCGACTTTTTATACAATTTTTGAGGTAAATTGAAGGGATATCTCAAATCGACGCAATTTCATGGCAATGTAACTGCGTTTTTTATATACGAACGTAAGAAGCGAGCTTGTAATATCCGCGTAAACGTTTCATAAAGGAACCCCTGTCAAAAATTTGACCTTTGTCCGAAACGCTACGAAACTGAGTGCATGGGCCATGCACTCAGTTTCGTAGCGTTTCGATTTCTAAAGTGTTTTCTATCGCGCCGATATTGCCCATTTGTAGATTCTTCCGCTAAAACAAACTATGATGTTGATTTAGGTAGTTCCCTCAATAGTGCATTATTAATATTCTTGTAACATAATTGAGAATTCTAGCAGATATTTAGTGAATTAAGAGATTAACGCAATAACACCAAAATTTGGAATCTTTGTAAAAATTCAAAGTAGAGTGGAACATTTTAAACAAAAAAGTAGAAAATGCCAGGTGCATGTAAATAATAATACAAAGAGTTTAAGAAACAAGGCAAACTCATTCAGTTTCAAGAAGTAAGTTGATTGAAATCGGACAAGAAACGAGGTTCGTTCGGTATGCAAATAACGGAGAAGAGCCGTAAAAACAGACGAGATGAATTCGAGCGAGATGAGTCCTCCTAGTTGCGAATCGGACCTGTTCGGCGAAAGACGACAACATCCTTCCCCTTTCACTAAAGCGTTTTTTATCTTCATCATTTTGGTTAACATCCTCACCTTTCCTCTCACCGCTGTACTGAACGCGCTTGTGATGAGAGCCGTCAAAGAAAAATCCCGACTGAGAGCCCACAAATCAAACATTTTACTGGCGATGCTGTCATTGACAGATTTCGCAGTTGGGATCCTTGTACAACCAGTCTTCATCGCTGTGCTAATAATGTTCTTACTTGACGAGCCGAGTGGACATTGCGTACTACGAGTTGTCACACCTGTAATCGGTGGCCTTAGTCAAATTTCACTTTACCATCTCGCTTTGATAAGTGGGGAGCGGTACTTGGCCATGAAACATCCTTTCGCGTACAGTACCCACGTCACCGAAGCTCGTTTACTGGTTGCTTCTGCCTTGGCGTGGCTCCTGTCAGTAATAATGCCAATTCTAATTTTCGTTAACCTCGATGCTGTTGTGATGGCAGTTATGTATATTGTTAACACAATCACTGGCCTCTCTATTGTCGTTATTGTCTTTTGCCATGCTACAGTCTACCGTGAAACCCGCCGACACCAACAGCAAATTGCAGCTCAGCAAGTTACACAAGAAGCTAGAGAACAATTTGAAAAAGATAAAAAGGCCTTTAAACTGACCTCTATCATCATAGGAATGCTATTATTATGTTTTATACCATTCATGGTTTTTCCAATTGTTGCAATTTGGTATCGGAGTGAAATAACTTTAGAAACAGTGGATATATTTGTCTCTTTGGTTATCTCGATGCTTATATTGAACTCGTTGGTCAATCCGATTATATACTCGGTTAGAATGAGACAGTTTCGCGTCGCTTTTATTGAATTAGTATATAGAACTTTGAACATTGCCGAGGCTGAAGAAATTGAGATGCGATTATTCGGAGTGCCAAACGCTGTGACCCGACTTGAAGCAGGACAAGAACGCGAAAGACAAGATCAACAAAATGTGGAGCAAGCAAATGTAAATAACATTGACAATCATAACGATGATTTGCTTCCACAGCACGAAAATTATGTCGTGGAACAACCGAACAACAACTCGCATAGTTACTGTGTACATTATCGTCATAGTATTTAAAATGCTCAGCAACAGAATCACTTTGTAAATATTTGGCCTTTGGTGGATTTCTATTATTAATTTATATATATATTATATATATTTATATTATTATTTTGTGTTAACAGTCAATGTCAAAATAAACGTGCTATAAACATGAATACAGTATCTTAAAACGCCTAATTTTCATTTTCAATCTAAAAATATTTTGGTTTTGCTGAAAATAGAGAACCAACCTGCGACAGAAGTTTCAAGATTTCTTTTAATCTCGAAAGAGCATGAAGGCAAGTTGCTTAATAAGTTTCTAAAAGATCTGTCGCAAAACTCTTCATCTCGATTCCGTGAGATCAGAAAATAGAATTCTTCCCCGCTCTGTCTGTAATTCTGGAAAAATGATTAATAATGCCAGTTGAAATTATGTCTTAAAATAATTTCTAGGTTTGATATTTAAAACATCCGGTGGCGTTTGTTGCAGTTCTTTTCTTTTCGCTCGTAGCGGGATGAGAAAATTTTATTTTAGTAAGTGATAAAAATAAATCGCCGAATTTGAACGAGTTGGGTTAATTTATATTATCCGTGGCCTCCTACAACTTCAGCGCTATTCGGCCGGGCGAATATGACATGCATCATTTTGGGTTCTTCCAGAATGAAAACTATATTTCTCAACATTTGGTCAGTTTTACAAAGGTTTATTCTCTAAACCTAGTTGGGTACAAGGTGGCAAAAGAACAAAAATTCCATCTTTTTTATTTATCATGCGTGGAAGATAATGAGAGAATTATTTTTGCTATCCACCGACAACGTAATTATATCACATTTTATAACCCTAGCATAAAAACATTTTAATTTCATTCCGCCCTTTTCCGATAAAGTTGAATTTTGTGTAAAATCCAAGATGGCGGAATATTGCTTACAAAACGAGTAAAGTTAGATTTTGCTCTCGATTTCGGGATATTTGAAAAAAAATTAACCCACTCGATGACTTTTTTACATTTCATTTGTCATTTCTTTCTTTTTACTTAGTTATATAAACATAGATCCGCATCAGGTTGGACATCTAGTCTCGTGAATTTAATACGTGAAATTAAGTTTGGCTTTTGCCACAATTGTGTAGAATAGATTTGAGCTTTCAAAGCTTGAATCAATGGATGAAATCCAAACGTGTGACCACTCAAATAAAACTGAGCTATTAAACCGGCACATGAGGTATTTTTCTCAAGTGATTTGCAATTGATGTTCAACATTTTGAAAAATGAATTTAAATTGGAAATATTTACTTTGATGTTGGGGATGAAAGTGTTAATGACTTAAAGTCTAGTCGATGAAATAAAGTTTGATTTAAATAATTTGCCCAAAGTATGGCCAACTAACCGGAATCTTCTCCGTTCTCTGAATATTTACTGCAAATTTATTTCCCTGCAGCATGTTTATTCATGATCAGTTTTGGTTGAAGCTAGTTTGCTAACAGGTGAAAAGGAACAATAACTCTTCTTATTGAGTGTTCATGGAACATAATGAGCGATGGCTTTCAAAAGACGCACAACGCAACTTAGCATTTTTAAGGTTAATTAAGAGCCGACAGAAAGATTAAAACTTTTTCATGTAATATCGTGGATCAAACATCAATTGATCGTCAAGGAAAATGCTGACTAGTTTAAATAATTTAATCCAACATGTTTGCAGACAAATATTTTTTTATGGTTAATTAGCTTCAGGTTTCCTCGATTTGTATCAGATGTATAATGGACTATACAGTTTACACAGGCGACTTAATATACAATTTTTGAGGTAAATTGAAGGGATATCTCAAATCGCTGCGATTTTATGGTAATGTAATTGCGTTTTTTATACGAATGTGAGAAGCGAGCATGTAATATCCGCGTAAACGTTTCATAAAGGAACCCCTGTGAAAAATTTGACCTTTGTTTCACGCGCTGTCTGAGATTGCATGTACCGGTACTGTCAAGTTACAGTGAAGTTACGCAACCCGGCGATTTAAAGGATGGTTTCCGTGACGGTTTTAAACTAGCGGTCATTTTCGCTGCGATTTTATGACGCCATTTTGAAAACCGAGAAGCTCTGGGAACGAAGTTGGCGAGAAGTGTTAAACAGGTTAATGATCATAAAGTGAATTACGAAACCGGGCAGATACCACGCAGCTCTTTACAACCTCTAATTTCATTGGACCTCACCCTGGGTATCACGCAGCTCTATTGTTTTCAGGTCTAGGGTCCATTGTTGTGTTGTTTGTTCTATTGTTTTCTAAGCAAATCAGAGAAGACCCTGTAAGTGCTGAGTACTGTCCCAAACCGGGAGGTGAAGTTATGCTCAGCCGAGTTGTGGGAGTCAGCTGTGGGAGTTTATCAAATGACTTATTTGAAAGAATGGTCGCGAAAAGATTTTAGTTATCGAGGTGTGTATGTGGTTAAATTATCAGCGGTTGATGTAAGCAAATCGGAAAAAAACCCAACACTTAACCTGACTAAACATTAAATTATATGTCAGGCTGTTTACAACTAAGGTATAATATGAAGTATATGAAAGATATGAGATGAAATCAGGTGTCTACAATTTTAAACACTTAAAAGTGTTTTTAAACGTGAAGTATAAACTGTATTAATTAGATTATTTTAAAAACGCAGAATTAATCCATTTGTCCTTAAAACATAATGGATTGTGCATGAATTAAAGGTGACCCATGCACTCAGTTTCGTTGCGTTTCGATTTCTGTACTGTTTTCTATCGTGCCGATGATGACCATTAATTTTTGTAGGTTCTTCCGCTAAAACAAACTATGATCTCGATTGAGTTTGTTCCCTTAATAGTGCATTATTAATCTTCTTGAAACATAAATAATAATTATAGCAGATGTTTAGTGAATTAAGAGATTAACACAATAACACCAAAATTTGGAAATGTTTGTAGAAATTCAAATTTTGAAAGTAGAGGGGAAAATTTTAAACAAAAACGTAAAATATGCCAGGTGCATGAAAATAATAATAATAAAAAGAGTTTCACAAACAGGGCAAACTCATTTCAATGTTGATTGAAATCGGACAAGAAACGAGGTTCGTTCGGTACACAAGTAACGGAGAAGAGCCGTAAAAACAGACGAGATGAATTCGAGCCAGATGAGTCCTCCTGGTTGCGAATCGGACCTGTTCGGCGAAAGACGACAACATCCTTCCCCTTTCACTAAAGCGTTTTTTATCTTCATCATTTTGGTTAACATCCTCACCTTTCCTCTCACCGCTGTACTGAACGCGCTCGTGATGATAGCCGTCAAAGTAAAATCCCGACTGAGAGCCCACAAATCAAACATTTTACTGGCAATGCTGTCATTGACAGATTTCGTAGTTGGGATCCTTGTACAACCAGTCTTCATCGCTGTGCTAATAATGTTCTTACTTGACGAGCCGAGTGGACATTGCGTACTACGAGTTATCACACCTGTAATCGGTGGCCTTGGTCAAATTTCACTCTACCATCTCGCTTTGATAAGTGGGGAGCGGTACTTGGCCATGAAACATCCCTTCGCGTACAGTACCCACGTCACCGAAGCTCGTTTACTGGTTGCTTCTGCCTTGGCGTGGCTCCTGTCAGTAATTATGCCAATTCTAATTTTCGTTAACCTCGATGCTGTTGTGATGGCAGTGATGTATATTGCTAACACAATCACTGGCCTCTCTATTGTCGTTATTGCCTTTTGCCATGCTACAGTCTACCGTGAAACCCGCCGACACCAACAGCAAATTGCAGCTAAGCAAGTTACACAAGAAGCTAGAGAACAATTTGAAAAAGATAAAAAGGCCTTTAAACTGACCTCTATCATCATAGGAATGCTATTATTATGTTTTATACCATTCATGGTTTTTCCAATTGTTGCATTTAGGTATCGGAGTGAAATAACTTTAGAAACAGTGCATATATTTGTCTCTTTGGTTATCTCGGTGCTTATATTGAACTCGTTGGGCAATCCGATTATATACTCGGTTAGAATGAGACAGTTTCGCGTCGCTTTTATTGAATTAGTATATAGAACTGTGAACATTGCCGAGGCTGAAGAAATTGAGATGCGATTATTCGGAGCGCCAAACGCTGTGATCCGACCTGAAGAAGGACAAGAACGCGAAAGACAAGATCAACAAAATGTGGAGCAAGCAAATGTAAATAACATTGACAATCATGACGACGATTTGCTTCCACAGCACGAAAATTATGTTGTGGAACAACCGAACAACAACTCGCATAGTTATGGCCGCTGCACACTAGCCGATTTTTCATCTTCAGACAAAAAATCTTAACTTGTCGGCATACTAGCCGACAATGCCCGACAAGACGTTTTGAGATCTAACACTGCCAGATATCGCCCGACAAGGTCCGATCTTGTCGTAAGCTTGTCTGAGTTTGCCGCACACTAGCCGACAATTATACATTATCGTCATAGTATTTAAAATGTTCAGCAACAGAATCACTTTGTAAATATTTGGCCTTTGGTGGATTTAACATGAAATTTATCTATTATAAATTTATATTGTTTTGTGTTAACAGTAAATGTCAAAATAAATGTGCTATAAACATGAATACAGTATCTTAAAACGCCTAATTTTCATTTTCAATCTAAAAATATTTTGGTTTTGCAGAAAATAGAAAACCAAACTGCAACAGAAGTTTCAAGATTTCTTTTAATCTCGAAAGAGCATGAAGGCAAGTTGCTTTCAGTTTCTAAAAGATCTGTCGCAAAACTCTTCATCTCGATTCCGTGAGATCAGAAAATAGAATTCTTCCCGACTCACTACTACACTTTTCGGTATCTCCAAAAAACAACGCTCTGTCTGTAATTCTGGAAAAATGATTAATAATGCCAGTTGAAATTATGTCTTAAAATAATTTCTAGGTTTGATATTTAAAACATCCGGTGGCGTTTGTCGCAGTTCTTTTCTTTTCGCTCGCTCTTTTCGCCGGGCGAATTTGACATGCATCATTTTGGGTTCTTCCAGAATGAAAACTATATTTCTCAACATTTGGTCAGTTTTACAAAGGTTTATTCTCTAAACCTAGTTGGCTACAAGGTGGCAAAAGAACAAAAATAAATTCCATCTTTTTTATTTATCATGCGTGGAAGATAATGAGAGAATTATTTTTGCTATCCACCGACAACGTAATTATATCACATTTTATAACCCTAGCATAAAAACATTTTAATTTCATTCCGCCCTTTTCCGATAAAGTTGAATTTTGTGTAAAATCCAAGATGGCGGAATATTGATTTCAAAACGAGTAAAGTTAGATTTTGCTCTCGATTTCGGGATATTTGAAAAAAAATTTAAACCACCCGATGACTTTTTTACATTTCATTTCTCATTTCTTTCTTTTGACTTAGTTATATAAACAGAGATCTGCATCAGGTTGGACATCTAGTCTCGTGAATTTAATACGTGAAATTAAGTTTGGCTTTTGCCACAATTGTGTAGAATAGATTTGAGCTTTCAAAGCTTGAATCAACGGATGAAATCCAAAAGTGTGACCACTCAAATGAAACTGAGCTATTAAACCGGCACATGAGGTATTTTTGATTTGCAATTGATGTTCAACATTTTGAAAAATGAATTTAAATTGGAAAGTATTTACTTTGATGTTGGGGATGAAAGTGTTAATGACTTAAAGTCTAGTCGATGAAATAAAGTTTGATTTAAATAATTTGCCCAAAGTATGGCCAACTAACTGGAATCTTCTCCGTTCTCTGAATATTTACTGACAATTTATTTCCCTGCAGCATGTTTATTCAGTTTTGGTCGAAGCTAGTTTGTTAGCAGGTGAAAAGAAACAATAACTCCTCTTTAATATTTAGGTGTTTATGAAACATAATGGGCGATAGCATTTAAAAGACGCACAACGCAACTTAGCATTTTTAAGGTTAATTAAGGGCCGACAGAAAGATTAAAACTTTTTCATGTAATATCGTGGATGAAACATCATCGATTGATCGTCAAGGAAAATGCTGACTAGTTTAAATAATTTAATCCAACATGTTTGCAGATGGATATTTTTTTATGCATAATTAGCTTTAGGTTTTCTCCACTTGTATCAGATGTATAATGGACTATAGATTTACACAGGCGACTTTTTTTTTTTTCAATTTTTGAGGTAAATTGAAGGGATATCTCAAATCGCTGCGATTTCACGGCAATGTTATTGCGTTTTTTATGTGAACGCGAGAAGCGAGCATGTGATATCAGCGTAAACGTTTCATAAAGGAACCCCTGCGAAAAATTTAACCTTTGTTTCACGCGCTGCCTGAGATTGCATACACCGGTACTGTCAAGTTGCAATAAAGCTACGTTACACAGCGATTTTAAGGATGGTTTTAGTGACGGTTTCAAACTAGCGGTCATTTTCGCTGCGATTTTATGACGCCACTTTGAGAACCGAGAAGTCGCTGTGAACGAGCTTAGCGAGTAGTGTTTAAACACGTTAAAGATCGTGAGGCGAAACCGGGAGGTTGCAGTCAGTCGAGTTGTGGGAGTCAGCCGTGGGAGTTTATCGAATGGCCTTTTTTAAAGAATGGTTGCGAAAACATTTTAGTTTTTGAGGTGTGTATGTGGTTAAATTATCAGCGGTTGATGTAAGCAAATCGGAAAAAGAAACATGAAACTGACTAAACGTTAAATTATGTCAGGCTGTTTACAGCTGCGGTATAATGTAAATTATCAGTATGAAAGATATGAGATGAAACTGGTCAGCTGTCTACAATTTTAAACACTTAAAAGTGTTGTTAAACATGAAGTATAAACTGTATTAATTAGATTAAAAATGCAGAATTAATCCATTTGACCTTAAAACATAATGGATTGTGCATGAAAGGTGACCCATGCATTCAGTTTCGTAGCCGCGTTTCGATTTCTAAACCGTTTTCTATCGCGCCGATAATGCGGCGCGATAAATTTGTAGATTCTTCCGCTAAAACAAACTATGATGGCCGGGATCTCTCACCGTTTATGAGAAACCAGTGGTGTTTCATCGAGACTCGAAATACAATCGAGTCTTCGAGTCTCGTTTCACAATTCGAGACTCGTTTCAACTAACGAGACTCGATTGTTAAAACGAGACACGAAGACTCGATTGTTAAAACGAGACTCGAAGACTCGATTGTCAAAACGAGACTCGATTGTCAAAATGAGGTTCGATTTTCTAAACGAGACTAGATAGTCAAACGAGATTCGATAATATCCAATCAGACTCGATTTCAGATTGGATGGGGGGGGGGGGGAGGGAAGGGGGTCGGCGGAGAGAGGAGAGAGGAGAGAGGAAGGGAGGAGGGGAGCGGGAAGGTTATTTATCAAGTACTCACGAGCGCTCCCAAGTCAAATTTTGGCATTTCAGAAACTCCCGTTTTTTAATATAGTAAGGGGTACGGCAATAAATTCACAATAGTTCGTTACGTTAAGTCGTCAAGAGGCGTTTTAGAATGGAGGGGTTAACATAGCCCAGTTATTTATCATAAACAGTCCATTGAGACTGTCAAAGTCTAGTTTACTGGACGTAAACCAAGCGAAAGCTGTTACTTAATATTTTTGTTTTGAATTTCTGGCTTGATTTAGAGTGACAAAACTAAATAATGACCCATCTTAACAGCAAAGGAAAAGTAAGATTTTTAAAACAATCCAGTTGTTAGCCAATTACGGTTGTAAAAAAACAATAATTTACTCAAAGTCATAAAACATTTTTGGTTCGCTATGAAAGCCGATTTTTACGTTTTGCTGACGTCATTGTTTATATTTTGCTTCATTAGCTTACGAATCTGGCGTACCAGGACGATTTTTCTGGACTAAAATCATTATCTGATTTATTCTCAGGTCAAACGTGTATTTTTACCATTGGACAGCAATGGACAACTGGACTGCCATGTCTACGAGTGTTTCATTACAAGACAGAGCATTGTCAGCATTTATAACGATTTCATTCGCCTGTTCTGACAATGAGCCAACAAAATCGGAAAAATAGAGTACCGTATTTCCTCGAATAATAGCCGTCCCTTGATTAATCGCCCCCCTCGAATAATCGCCCCCCTTCGACGGAAATATTAAAAATAATCGCCTCCCTCGAATAATCGCCCCCCCCCCCCCCCCCAACCTCTCTCGCCATCTTATATTTCTTTTATCCCCTCCCTGTCAAGTTAAAAATTGACACCTTGGATAACAAACAAGCTTTCATTTAATTGTTTACAACTAAATAGTTACAAAAGCACAGGTTTTTTGCAGGTATAGGCACAGCAGTAAATCTGGAGGATGAGGCTGAAGTGGAGTCTGATCCAGCAAAACTGATCATTGACGATTCAAGATGGAATTTTCTCTCGAGCGAATGTGTTTGCACTGTTTATGAAATTTTTCACTAACGAATATTTGTTTGCGCTGTGAGATGGAATTTCTCTCGAGCGAATGTGTTCACGCTGTTTATGGAATTTTCACTAGCGAATATGTTTGCGCTGTTGGATGGAATTTTCTCACGAGCGAATATGTTTAAGCTGTTTATGGAATTTTTCTAGCGAATATGTTTACGCTGTTAGATGGAATTTTCTCACGAGCGAATGTGTTTGCGCTGTTTAGGGATTTTTTTTTCACTAGCGAATATGATTGCGCTGTTGGATGAAATTTCTCACGAACGAATGTGTTAACGCTTTATGGAATTTTTCTAGCGAATATGTTTCCGCTGTTATATGGAATTTTCTCACGAGCGAATGTGTTTACGCTTTTTATGGAATTTTTTCACTAGCGAGTATGTTTGCGCTGTTGGATGGAATTTCTCACGAGCGAATGTGTTTACGCTGTTTATGGAATTTTTTACTAGCGAATATGTTCCCGCTGTTAGATGGAATTTCTCACGAGCGAATGTGTTTACGCTGTTTATGGAATGTTTTTCTAGCGAATATGTTTCCGCTGTTAGATGGAATTTCTCACGAGCGAATGTGTTTACGCTGTTTATGAAATTTTTCACTAACGAATATTTGTTTCCGCTGTTATATGGATTTTTCTCACGAGCGAATGTGTTTACGCTGTCTATGGAATTTTCACTAGCAAATATATTTGCGCTGTTAGATGGAATTTTCTCACGAGCGAATGTGTTTACGCTGTTTACGCCATTTTCACTAGCGAATATGTTTTGCTCTGTTGGATGGAACTTTCACGAGCGAATTTTGTTTACGCTGTTAGACGTAGCTTCCACGAGCAAATGTTTTTATGCTGTTAGATGGAATTTTCACTAGAGAATACGTTTGTGCTACTAGATGGAACTTTCACGAGTTAATATGTTTTCGCTGTCAGATGGAATTTTCACGGGCGAATATGTTAACGCCGTTTAATGGAATTTTCGCGAGCGGATATGCCGGTTTGCGCTGTTAGATGGTACTTTTCATGAGCTTATATGTTTGCGCTGTTTAACGGAATTTCACTAGCGAATATGTTTGCGCTGTTATTTGGTGCTTTTCATGAGCGCGTATGTCTGCGCTGTTTTAGCAAAAATTTTACAAGCGTATGTGCTTTTCGCTGTTTGTATGGAGTTTTTCACGAGCGTATTGTGTTCGCTTAGCTTTGCTTTATGGAATTCCAGCGAGCGTATATGTTAACGCAGCTAGTATGTTTTCGCTGTTAAAGGGACTTTTTCATTATAATAACAGATTTGTTTGCGCTGGTCATGGAATTTGTCACTAGCACATATGTTTGCGCTATGGAATGGACCCTTTCATTACATAATTTGGCAAGGAATATTTTTATTTGCGCGGCCTTTGGGAGTTTCCGCGTGTACTTTGTTTTAGCTATCAATTGGAGTTTCCACAAGCGTATGTGTTTTGCGCTGCTATATGGAATCTCCCACCAGCAACGCGTTTGTCCTTTTTTATACGTGTTAAAGGTATGACTGTACTTTTGTAGGTTACCAATCCGCTGTTTACGGAATTTGCTGGCAACAGTTGGTTAATTGCAGCAGGCAAAATTTTTTATGCATTTGATCGGTGTTATTCATTCACCTAGGCTCAGCCCCAGCAACCGGCTTGTTTCTTTCTCTGCTCGTTCTCTCAGCTATGCAGCGCGTCTTTTGTGCCGCTTAATTTGGGTCTTTAGCTAGGTTTTCGCGCCAAATGTATTATGTTAAAGCGAATTAAATCCTCGCGGGGAAAAGCCTTCATTTATCTTAAGGAGAGCACTTCCAGGCCGACCTTAGTGGACATCAATTCTAGTCTGTTTTTCTAGCTTTATTATCTTTTAGGGTTCGTCTTATAGTTTGTATTCTGGCTGTTTCCGTGGGTGACCTCCGTTGCGAAGCTTCCTCGAAGGGATTGTCTAATATCCTTCATTGCTCTGTCCCTGGACGGGGTATTTCGGGGTCGCTTCGCTTTGGGGTTATACCAATCCCTTAGCGGTGTTTCTCTTTCCTCAGCGCTCGGAATCAGGCTGTGCGCCTCCGTTTGGTCTGCTTGCTGGTGTTCTGTAGGGTTAACCCCAAGGCGCAGCGGCCCCGGTGCCCCCATTACGTTAGGTTTCCTAGTTATCGGTTACGGGCTTGGCTACACGGTACTTTTTAGAAGCCGAAACCTTTTTATTGTTTTTTTTTTGTTTCTGTTTTTGGAGGTAGACATTCACAGACTTACGATGTCTAGGGGTAGAAAAAGATTCTACAACGTTATCATAGAGCTGTTGCCTTTTCCGGGTTGCTTTACAATTCACTTTGCTACGCTTCTTTAGGTATTTTTGCTATGGTTGGTTTTCAGCTATTCGTTACTGTCGCTCTCTACTTCCTTGTGCCCCCGTAGTGGTGGTAGCCGTTAGTGCTCATATTTGGCATACAACGTGGTGACTATTTTTCCGTCCTGTTTCTTATTATAGGCTCCCTCTCATAGATCAGTACTACCACAAGTATAGACTTTTCTCAAGTCCGTTTTGTTTAAGTTCGCGGCAAGTCTACCACAAGGAGGGAGGATTTTCTGAGTTATGGGAGGAGGACACATTATCTCCATTATCTTCTTCCTCATACTTACCCTATTTCTGAGTTTTGGGAGGAAAGTTCACATTTAGGTACTTCCTCTCGGGTTTTTCCCTGGCACACTCTGCTTCCTGTGAGTTGCCAGGGAGCTTTAGCCGAAGGGCTGACCTTTCCCATATCTTATCACATCCTGAGGCATTGTTGGTAGGTAGCCCCGGTGAGAATATATCACTATTATTGTCGTTAACTTGTCGTTGTCTTGTCGTTAAAAGGAAACAGGAATAGTAGAAAAATAAAATGAGACTGCATAAGACTTTGTGAAAGCCACTAATCATTGATTTTGTATTCGGTTATGGACGTCGGATTCTAAACAAATTAATGACAAATTGTTAGACGCACGAGTGGAGGAAACTATGGTAGAATTTAGTTCAAGTGAAAGCTTTCGTGATGAACACTTTCTTATCAGTAAGCAATTAAATCATTATGCATTGTCGGTCCGAGTGTTCTGCTGTGCTACTACGATACTAAAACTGAGGCGAACTTGCTGTTTATCAAAACATATAGATGGTTTTCAGTCCTGTGGGACTCAAATGAAAAAGGCCATGGCGGCCATGTTGGTGCACATAACAAAAGAAGGTCATTAAAATTCTTTTGTAGGTGTGCACTAACATGGCCGCCGTGACGTAACGTGAAAACCACCCGTTGGTTGTTTGCACGTCGGCCATCTTGGGCGTCGTGATCAGAACAATAGACAAATTCGGCTAACGTGTTGTTCTACCCAATACAATACAATTGTACCTTCTAGGAATAGGATCCTTTGTTCACAGTATTTCCATATAATTTCCATGTCAATGCTTCATTGTTATGGAAATATGATAAACAAAGAGTTCTAATCCCAAAAGGTTTGAATTGGGTACAACAATGCGTTAGCCGAATTTGTCTATGAAATTGTCATCCTTTGGGAATGAAAACTTTGTTTTTTATATGCAAATGATTTGTATTGTTTTTGACCCCCAACATGGCCGACTGCAAACCACCAATAGACCAATTTCGCTATATTAAAATTCATACTTGGCCCCGAGGCTTGGGGGAATAAAACAAAAGAAATGAATGATTCAACGCTGAACCTCGATTTGATTTCTTTTGTTTTATTCCCCCAAGCCTCGGAGCCAAATATGATTAACATATCGAAATTGGTCTATTGTTGAGCCATTTCAAGGAAAAACAGAATAAAGATAATTTAAAAATGATTCAATTTTTTTACGTTACAATCCTGATAAAATTCGAAAAATCGAAGAGTCAAAGAAGATCTGATTCAGACTGTTTCAAAAGGGTATTTTCATCGTTAGGTAACTGGGCTACCATGTCTACGAATGTTTATTGGCCAAGAATGAAAACATTATCAGCATTTATGACGATTCCACTCGCCTGTTATGGCAATAATATCAACAAACTCGAAAATATAGGAGGCTATGAATAACACAATGCAAAAGAGAAACTAATTGGTCCGTGGCGAAACCATCCACTTTCCATTTGACGGTACCGCTTATCGAGAAGGTGGTCATATATAACAGAGGTTTCTCTTGCTGTAAATTGGTTTGTGTAACTTACGTTGATTCGTGAAAAAGGTATCAGCAAGCTGTCTGTTATCACTTATCAAAGAGGTAGACATAGAAGGTAAGCTATTCAGAATGTAAAATAATCATGATTTTATGTTTTATGGTCATGAAAGCTGAATGAAGATCTGATTATTTTGTCAAAACTGGGTATTTTTCTTCATTTCGCAACCAGCATGTATTACCACAAAACAGTGCAGTGATATAATCCGGGCGCTTTTTAACTGCGACTACAAAATGCGTCTAAAGCAATAGCTAACAGAATGAAACGAATATTACCCAATATAATTAATTATGACCAAAGTGGTTTCTTAAGGGCCGCTCTTTTGCAGAGAATGTTGTACTAATCGACGGAGTCATTTTGGATTCGAAATCTATTTTTTAATGCTTCTGAATTTTGATATGACGTAAGTGAAAGCCAATAATTTTTTGGCACCTTTTCTAGTTCATGTGAAGATTAACTATTTAAACTAAAACAAAGGCTTTTTATTGGTTACTCAAAGAATAGACGGCCTTTTGCATTGAGGGACGATATAACTTGGGAAAGAACCTAGGTTTTTGCCTAAGGTATCTGGTTTTCAACCAAAAGAGCTTGCTCTTGCTAAGGCTATCAAGAAAGGATCGATAAAATTACAAAAGTGATGGAAATGTGGCAATGTAGAAAACTTACCCTACTTGGGAAGATAACAGCAATAAAAAATTTCCTTGTGTCTTAACTTATGTTATACATTTTAACGCCACTTCCCTCTCATACTGATTTGTTAAAAAGGTAAACAATTTAACAATTAGTTCATGCGTCAGCGTGCGTATGTCGAGATATTGAGCACGCGGGAAGTTTGGAGAGCACTCAAGAGGCGTAAGAGTTCGCCGAGTGCAACTCTTACGCCTCTTGAGTGCTCTCCAAACTTCCCAAGTGCTCAATATCTCGACATACGCACAGCTGCAGCATGAACTAATTGTTTTATAACATTATCAACGCGGTGTTTCTCGAGGTGTTAGTTTGCTGACGTCATTAGCGTGCTCAATAAGAATATGGAGCACCGCTCGCGCTATTAAATTTGATTACGTGAAAATTCTAGCTATGTTATAACTGCTCTTTGACTTCTTATGGGATGGAAAGGGCGATTAAATTCAAAGACGAGTAATGATCAACGAAGAGTGATTGATGTACAAGCCTTTAATAGTTCACTGCGCCTTTCAATAACATGCGGAATTTGAAATTCAAATTTCCACCAACGGTTATGTTTTACACTGCCGTCAATCATCTTAGCTTACCCCTCAGGAAACAGATCTTTCGTATTAATTATGATTGGCGGCAGGGAATAACGCAACCGTTGGTGGAGATTTGAATTTCAAATTCCGCATGTTATTGAAAGGCGCAGTAATAGGTAGCCTCCTACGCAGACGTCCTTAGGCTCGTCACGCAATATTTCCTCCCCCACGTGGGGAAGGAAGATTACGTGACGAGCCCTAAGGACGTCTGCGTAGGAGGCTAAGTGATAGGCCGTTAAAAGCCAGCTGGATAAGGAAATACCTCGAACCTGCAAACAAAGGTAAATGGAAATTCGTTTGCCTCGAGAAACTAAGGCGCAGTTATTTTCTTCGGAGCCGGCGATTTTGTTTCTATCTGGATGAAATTTACTATTACAGTGAATTTTTTACTTTTTTTGAACTGTTTTATGTTACAGGGCCCAAAAATTAAGTGTTAAGTGTTATCGAGGTACCCCCAATTCGACCTTCATAATTTCTGGCATAATCAGCTACAGTCGAGCATAACTTAGATCATACATAACGTCAAAGGTTATAACACTCAAATTTAGGAGCATGATATGTCAACCCCTACTCTGTATATCGTATAAAAAGAAACATAGAATGCACGATCACTGCATCAAACCGTTGAGAATGGCCGGATCTGGGTTTCCAGACCTACAATCTCGGACAGAAGTGTTGAGACACTTAGGCAAATTGCATGTGAGCATTTCTTAGTATTTAAAAGGAATTATCGTATCTACCTCCCCCTACCCCCCACAAAACAATGTTGTACATACTCAAAACGTGTCCCTGGTCTCTGAGCAACCCTTCTAAAGCAACATTGAACGGAGGAGGGAGAGGAGGGCTTCGATAAATGTGATTTTTGACAGGATATTACACTAACGGTTGCCTTGCGCGCGGAAACACTACTGTCTCAACGAGTTCTGTCCGAGATTGTAGATCAGTATTATTAATACTTGAAGTGAAACATAAGAAACGGCAAACTGATCCTTAGTAATACGGCAGAGAAACAGAAGCAGAAGCAAATAAAATAAAAATAAGATAAAATAAAAGTGGAATATAATAGTGCCCAATATTTCGCATTGCAAAACAAAGCTTCTTCAGGGGCTAGCACTATACATGATTACAAGTATAAAAACGTTATACAAGTGGTTTTGAAAAAACTAAAGAATAACAAAAACAATGAATATGATTGGTGAAGGGTTTGACGGGCGATTAACTAATTAAACTGACTAGTGATGAGAAAGTTAATCGGAAATTCGTAGCGTCTGTTGATTCCAAGTGGTTCTAACGTCTTTGCTTTGTGTATGAGATTTGCTTCACGCGCTTTTCGTACAGAGTCTCTGCTATAACGTATTAATTCCAGTGGTATAAGTTGCATATGTAATTCTAAAAACCTGATCTATATGATCCAATGTAAAAAATGTTTTAAACGTAATATACCGTGTCAATACATCGGTGAAACAAAACGAAAATAAACGCTTTGGCGAACATCGCCGCTCCGGTAGAGAATCCACATCATCTCAGCTGCCCTACTCCTATATCAGAACACTTTCATCTACCGGGACACTCTACTAAGGATATGCAACTTATACCACTGGAAATATTAATACGTAATATATAGATTACTTCATGGGCAGTGCGGCCTACGGTATTTACGCACGAGCTGGTGATGTATCAGAAATCGAACGAGCGAGACTTTACGAGCGAGTGAGATTTCTCATACATCACCAACTCGTGCGTAAATACTGTACAAAGCACTGCCCATGCTGTAATTTGTTTATTTTATACATTTGTGATTGGACGAAACGCTTTTTTCACGTGCAGTGTGAGAAAGTCGTTTCGCTATTCTGATTGGCTGCGAACCCCGAACGGGGTTTTCACACCCCGAATTTCAATAGAAAATCTCATTAAGTATGAATGATAAAGCAGAGACTCTGTACGAAAAGCGCGTGAAGCATATCTCATAGGCAAAGCAAAGACTTTTAATAGAACCACTTGGAATATAATCAACAGACGCGACGAACTTTATTAACTTTCTCATCACTAGTCAGTTTAGTTTATGGCCCGCCAAACCCTTCACCAATCATATTCATTGTTTTTGTTATTCTTTCGTTTTTTTCCTAAACCATTTGTTTAACGCTTTTATCTCCTGTAAGTTAATGTTTAACTTACAGGAGTATTATGTGGGCTAACAGTTGTAATCATTTATAGTGCTAGTCCCTGAAGAAGCTTTGTTTTGCAAAGCGAAATATTACGCTTATTTTATTACATTTTATTTGCTTCTGCTTCTGTTTCTCTGCCGTAAGGATCAGTTTGCCGTTTCTTATGTTTCACTTTCTGTTTATCGTCTATACGTAACGCGTTCAGTCTTATGAAATCGTGAAATCGTTAGGGGGCCAAAGTAACTTCTATCAGCACAAACCATGTCAAAGATTAGATCTTGTTAATTTAATCCTTTTCAAAATGATACAATTCAGTTATAATCGATCTCTTTCCAAACAGTCAAGCAATAAAGCGAAGACAGTTTGCAATTATTATTATTTTTTTGGATTTGAATTTCTGTTTGCCTGTGATTTTAAAGGATGTCTCAGAAGGCGGTCAAATATCTATGGTGACGTCACTCAACTGTTAATTGAAAGCCGATTTTGAAACCGGCGCGCTCAAAGAGCCATACTTCATTAATTCATCCTTTAGCTCACATCGAGTTAAATTCGAACCCGGGCTAGTCAATGTGACATTGGCAGCGGAATTAGCGATCAAGTTAAACGGTGAGTGATTTTATAAAAGTACAGTTGAAAGCGATCATCCAAAATGCGAGGTAAAGGGCATGACGGCCTAAAAGAGGTTGTCAGGAATATAGTGATCAATCGCGCACCCAACGAATTGTTTCGCCAAACAGCTGTTTGGGATGTCCACAACGCCATCAGATTTTACGATTACAAACATATATATGCCGAACAGTTAAGGTTCTCAAATCGGAAATGAAAACTCACGTTTTTGGACCGAATAAAACTGAACTACGCCTGATGTTTTCGAGGGGATGAAAAATGCTATTTTTGGTTTTTAGAAAGTCCTGATGTCGGGAGGCAAATAGTTCCCTTAAAAAATATATTTCAAATTAAACTTAAGCTAACTTTTTAGGAGTCAGGGATTTCGTTACTCGTACTTTCGGTTTGTGGAATTTTCAGCTGAGGGTCCGAACAATATATTATGCGGCATGGTTTTAAAACTGACATGTTAGTACGAATATATACACAGTAACACACGATGTATAAAACAATTACATAATATTAACATGTACAAGATCATTCCATGTGAATTCACGAGACAAATGCATAAGCTTCATTCGTTTAATTCAAGAAGACTTTCGTTCATTTTTACGCAGACTAAACAAAAGTGAGCAAACTATAACCTGCTAAAACAACCGCTTTTACCGCTCCCGACCGCTAGCGACTGTAATAGCAAGTTATATACGCTTTATGAGTGAATACAAACACAGGAAGCTTTAAAAACAAGTAAGAATTGAAATGCGATTGTTTTATATCGAAATTTGCATTCGTCTCTTTTGGCCTTTCTTCCTTGCCAATGCATGTTTTACAGTTTTGAGTCTATGAACTGAGCAGCGCGCTGGCATCACAACACGTGGAAATAAAGTTGTCTGTTTAATGATCATAGTTCCTGCTGTAACAGGGACCGCTCGTAGCTGAGAAGCGATAACCTCTCCTAGGTGACCATCTCTGAATACAAGTAACTGGTTGTTAACGAGGTTCGACAACATGACTTGTCAATTTTTGAAAGCTAAACAATAAAAACGAATACATGAAAGTTTGTTTTTTATCAACCGAGTTGGTACCGTAAAAAGGTTCAACTACTTTACCTGGTTTCAAGAGCAAAACAATCCAGTTTGGATTAAACTGTGAATAACGATGTAATTAAACATCTTTTTATGCATACAAAAGCACATGTGGAATATTCTCTTTATTTACCGACTATTATATAAACGAGACAGGCACATTATAATAATACACAGGCAAATTAAAAGGACATAAAAAGGACAATTAAAAAAATATGAATATTATTGTCACTTATGAATAATCATTGTTTAGTTTTTGTTTTTTTCTTCCGCCTAGAAGAAATTTCTTTCAGTTTTAATTTATTTCATTTAAAATAGAAAACGAATTAGGTTGTAGTCAAATCCTCAACTCCAGTCTCGACGTCCCTGATCGACCGAAAGTTTTGTGAATTGTTAAGGCACAACTTATAGGGCTAATTATCGGTTAACGAATTTTACACCGCTGTTACGATATCTTATACTATATTTTTAATGCGACTTTAGTGGCGATTTATATGAATTCGTTTTCACTTCGCCTATGTAAACTACCGATACCTTATAAAAGAAGTTTTTAAAGTTACCGGTAGCTTAAAAACAGTGATCTAATGAACTTTTTTTATCCTTTTAAAATCTTTGAACTAAAAACACGATCCATGAAAGTAGCCTTGGAGGTCCTAAGAGTTCTGCTTCACAAAAATTCAAAGATTGTGATACACTTAATTCCAAAATGGTGGTCAATTTATTATTATTTTTTATGTATGTTAATTAGCCCTTGTTGCCTCGTCAGCATGTGCAAAATATCAACAGAATTTTCGCGCAAAAATGAGGCAAAGAGGGCTAATTGAAATGAATACAAAAGAATAATAAATTGCCCGCCATTTTGGAATAAGGTGTATTGTGATGTATGACAGGCATGCAGTCATTCTATGCCTACCTGTCTTTTTTTCATGTAAAAATAGTAAAATTCACTTTTTATATTTACTTCAGTTTTTAGAGGATCAATCTCTATGAAAGCTAACATTTTCGCTGAAGTTAGTCTCGGGAAACTAGACCTGCTAAGTCTCACGCCTATCACTCCTGCGAGTCCAAAACTCCGATCTCACGCCTACTCACGCCTATGGAGCAATTTCTCACGCCTGACTTACAGATTTGAGCTATCAGCCTTAACTTATAGCATGATCTACCTAATTTAAAATATAGTTACGTTCGTGGAAATATGGCCATTTTTTTGTAGGTTTTTATCATTCTTAACTTAACATTACAATTACAGAGGAAACTTCCGAATTCTTCGGAGCATCTTCGGACAACTTCGGACATCTTCGGAATAGATCGGATTCTCTTCGGTTGGCAGGTATAGCAAACTCTTCACTGACTCAGTTTATTACTCGTGGCGTAGCCGACAAGTTATAGATTCGGCTTTTTCGTATCACATTAGCGCATGCAAATTTATGCACGCATATTTTAGTTGCACTGGTCTGATTGGTTGACACGCGACCTCGCGATGTCGCTCTTGATTTCAAGATTTCAAGATGGCGGCAAAATCACTCCGTGTGCCAAGTTGTCTTGAGAAGCAGAAGGAAGAATAACAGCGTGAGTGTACTATTGATATTCTGTTCGCCGCTTATTGTTGTGTGATTTTGTTCAGGAAAGTTTTGTGTTTTATATAACTTGTCATTTCAGTTAGCGGTCGTGGTTTCAAGTGTCGGTTACTGAATGTAGTGAATGTAGTCTTACTTTTTAGACATAATTTTAACCATATGTTTCTCCATAAAAGCACTCAAAACATCCCAAATCACCCCAAAATTTACAAAACATCCCATAACATAGATTCATGAGATGAGCATTTTGAGGTGAGGTTTTTGGATTCCTTGAAACGTGAACGAGATATTCCATTAAAGCCACTTTAAAGTGCCCCTGTGATCAAATTTTTGATTTTCATTTTTTTACATTTTCGTGTATAATTAGACTTTATTACTCATCTTGCCAAATTTCAATTCATTACGAACTTCAGAAGCCATTTTATTTTAACATTTATTTCCGAGAATTTACGGCCACCATTAATCAACCTTGTTCCAAGGCTTGGTTGCAAATGGGAGAAAGTGACGTCAAAGACTCAAACATACCTCACGGGTTGAAATTATAATAACAATCAGCATAGAAAATTGCACAAAGAACATTTCCAAAGTTTTTGTTGCTTTTCGCGTGAATTTCAATACTTACTTTTTACACGGAAAAGAGAAGGTATTTGTCGCAAAAGCAATCTCTCGTGACGAGCCGACAATTTTCGTGGACGTTCGGTGATACCTCGGTCAGTTCCATGTTCTAATCGCTTAGAATCTTTCGACATTTCCTTCTTGATAATTCGATACAAAGATGCTCGAGAAACTTTACCTCGCTTCATTATGTCTTTTTTCTTCAATCCTTTCAATTGCATTAAAAATTTGACGTACGCCCTTGTTTCAGGATCGATTTTTCCCTCAAAAACCATTTTGTTGACGTTTTCTTCCTGCGAACACTTCGTTTTGTTTCGTCAGTAATACAATAAAAAGCCTGTTGATTAGCCAATTTAACACACCCCAATCACGCCATTTAGAATATTGTTTAGACATCACGTCTTTTTTCACGTTCGACGCACTTAAAAACTATAAAACTACAAAAACTGTAAAATTATAAAAAAGTAAAAGGATGTTCTATAAAAGCCACTTCAGGCTGATATCGATTTCGATCCTACTCGGATCCTCTTCAGTCGCCATTTTGGAAATACATAAAGCCTGAGAGAAACGTGGACTTTTCAAGATCACTTACATGAACAATATGTGTATTTCCAAAATGGCGACTGAAGAGGATCCCCCTGAGATGACCTGCATCTTTCTAATATAACTGGTATTCTGCAAAGAAAAGAAAAGAAAAACGTGGTTACGTCATTCCTTAGAGGTGCACCCCCTCCTAAGAAAAATCCTGGATCCGCCCCTGAAGGCTCTTATAGAAAAAAGAGTTAACGTCAAAAACGTTTTTCCGCGCTTAAGTTTAATCTTTTATCTTGATAAAACACGTTTTTCTATGGCTTATCTACAACGGTAAATCATTTGTTTTAGCCACTCAAAGCGTACGCAGCTTCCATTCTGTATTAATATAAGAATTGAAACTTATTGTAAGTCTAATCAAGACATTATTTTCTGTTTTCAGAGTGTCTGCAGTTCCTAGAATTATTCTGCGAGGAACAGTGACTATGGACAGCTAGATCGAACCAGTCTAAACAGTGTCCACCCTCAATCAATATAAGTTACAATCTAAGGAACATTCTCGCCATGAATTTCAAACGGGTGACAGTAATTCTTGCATATTTGCTGTTTATGTCTGCATTCGCCTGCACAGTGTTTTTGATGCTTTACATCGATTTCTCGTTTTTACCAGGACAGATTACAAAATCACTGCCAAAATTTCTTGATAAAACTGATACTGGTTCCACTGACAGACTCGACTTGGACGTTTCAGCTAGCTTTAACAACGCAAGCTCATTGATTGATTTCAAAGATTTGGGAAGCAACAAGAAGAACGTGTTGCTATTAATTATTGTTAGCACTGCACCACAAAGATTTGACCGAAGGCAAGCGATAAGAGAAACGTGGTGGAAACACTGCGCAGAGAGTCAGGTAGGCGAGCCCCTCTTACTTGGTCTATATTAATTAGCTAAATTTCCAGACAGAAAAAATTCGTCCCTTCATTGACATTTTGAACAAATTTAAATCATTAAAAGCAAACTGATGCAAATGACCTAAAATGTACGCTTAAGGAAAGAATAGTCTCGCCGTCCTCCTTTTATCCCACAATAGATGTTGTCTTGAAAGTCTAACGCGTTACTCGCACGCATTTTCCCGCGCTTGGCGCCGGCTACATGTCAGATTTGCTTTCAGTGCTGATTGGTTCATTGGATTGTCTGTGTCTGGTTTATTGGTTCATTATATTGCTTTTACTGTTGTGATTGGTTCAATGGATTTTTTGTGTCTGTTGTGATTGGTTCATTGCATTGTCCGTGTCTGTTTTGATAGGTCAAATGCGTTTTTATCACTGACGGTCTAATTGAGGATGAAGCCCAACGTACGTTTATGCAACAAGAAAGAAACACATACAGAGATCTGGAATTTCAGCCGCTGCAAGGAGGATGGGAATTTGGGCTTCGCTTCCTCAACCACATCAAATGGGCCATGGCTAAATTTAACTTCCGATACCTTCTTAGAATTGACGATGATTACTTTCTGTGTTTAAAGAGACTTTTATTTGAGCTTCCAACGCGACCAAATAAAACTCTAGTCTGGGGAAATTTCCACTGCGAAGGAGGCATCACATGGATCGATGAATCCTTCATGATATTCACTCAAGATATCATCCATGAATTCTTGTCACAAAACGAAAACACGATGTTGTGTCATCCTCACGCTGATCAACAAGTTGGCCTGTGGCTGAAGCACATTCCAACAAAACAATATTTTCACGATAGCAGACTTTACCATGATCCGCCAGCTTCGTTTTCTCGCGAATTTAATAACATATCAAACGTGTGTAACTCTTATTTGGGTTTACATGGAACCTACGTGGAAAAGATGCGCTATTTTGGCCGGAACAGTAACGACGGGATAAAAAGTGTTGTTCCCATTCCAAACTTTTCAATTTTTTGTCCGACGACACATTTCGACTACCGTGTGTTTTCTCCACCGTATTTCTTTGAACCTAAACCTTGCATAGACAACCCCACATGGAACTTAACAAGCAAAATGTATGTTGGCCGTGAAAACGATTAGCATCTGACAGTCACAAATAGTTTCAGGCTTAATTTCTACTCATTGAAAAGAGATTTTTTCAAGATTTACAATAATTTCTAATAAAGTTTTGTTTGTTGTTGTTGTTGTTGTTGTTGTATTAAATTAGTTTTCTTTAGCGCGTTATTTAACTTTTTAGATTTTGTTTGAAGATCTCTGCTTTTAAGTGGTATCTTTTAGTGGGTAAAATTAATGTTTTGGTACCACTTTAAGTGAATTGAAAATGACCACTGCCCGGGAGAGGGGTGGGAGGGGAGGGGCGGGGGGCCGTGGGGTGGATTACTCAACAAAGATTTTATGGGGATGCTTCGCCCCAAGTTCCAAACCCTTACCCTTTCATATACGTTTTTTGACAGAAAAGGTACCCCTTTAATATACCTTTCATTGAAAATGGTACCCCTTTTATATCCCTTTTATTGAAAATGGTAACTCTTTCATATAGCCTTTACGTGCGTCTGTTTGATATACAGCTATTTCAATAGGCCATTTCCGAGTTGCCTTTAGCCTCTCTATCAAAGCGAGGGTAGGTGCGAAACCTTTCATATGAAAACGAGTTTCCATTCACATGCAAATAACACTTATTTGCATGTGAATGAAAACTGATTTTCATATGAAAGGTTTCGCACCTAGCCTCGCTTTGATAGAGAGGCTAAAGGCAACTCGGAAATGGCCTATTAACGTTGTCGGATGAAAATGCTCAAAGCCAAGACCGCAAGGTAGTATGGGATTTTAATGCAATGGCTATTTACAACTATCCATACTACCTTGCGGTCTTGGCTTTGAGCTTTCATCCGACAACGTTAATTGAAATAGCTGTATTTTGAAAGTCACTTTTTATAATACTTAAATGGCAGATTTCCCTACCCTTTTTTATACCTCAACTCGTGTTTTCCCTACCCTTTCCTACACTTCGTGAAATCCCTACTCTTTCACATACCTCCAGCCTCAAAAAGGTACCCCAATTTTGTGTTTGATGGCCAGTACTATGATCAGGTTGACGGAGTCGCCATGGGCTCTCCTTTGGGCCCGGTTTTAGCAAATATTTTTATGTGCCATTTTGAGGAGAAGTGGGTGATGAATAACAGCGATTGTACTACTGTCTGGTTTAGATACGCTGATGACACTTTCACCTTATTTCGCAACAAAGACAAAGCTATTAAATTTCTTCATTATCTAAACAGCCGGGATGTGAACATTCAATTTACCATCGAATTTGAACAGAACCAAGAAATTCCATTCCTTGATGTGTCTATCAAACGCCATAACAACTCCTTTTCAACATCCATCTACCGCAAGAAAACTTTCACTGGACTTTATACTAAGTACCCTGGGTGCCAGAGGTTTTTGTTTTTTAGTGAAAACGGCGAGTTTGAGCGGCGAAGCCGCGACAACGAGGCGCAACGCGCCGAGAAAAAATCGCTGTTGCATCATTAACTCCCGGTAAAGTCTGGAAACAAGTAGGAGTAACCAATCAGCGACCTAGTTCAGATTCTGAACTAGATCCTCGCATGGAAATGAGGTTGTATATTCGATTGACCAGAGGTCCGTCTCGCTCTGGATCCAGGGTGTATACTAAGTGGGTCTCATTCACACCTCGAAAGAACAAGATTAACCTCATCCGAACACTCACTTATCGCTGTCTCCGCATCTGTTCCTCACCCTCTTTGTTGCAGTCTGCCCTAGATGATCTGAAGAATCTTTTGTCACGCAATGGTTACCCCCGGGGTATTATTACTTACAACATGAACGATGTTGTGACCAGAAGCCGAAACATGTCAAAAGATCCTGTCACTACGGTACCCAAAAGAGATGTTTTCATCGTTTTGCCTTATCTAGGGTTCCACAGTAAAGTCGTTACATAGCAACTTAAATCCTGTATCTGCAAGTTCTATGGTTGTTTTAACCTTAGAATTATTTTTCGAAACACTCGCCGGATTAAGTCTTTTTTCCCCTACAAGGACAGACTTTGCCGCTTTCTCATGTCCGGTGCGGGGGATCTGCGAGCTTCGAGCTGCGAAAAGAAATATAAAAAATTAAAAAAAATATTTACGAAATATTTAAGAAATATTCATGATGAGCTAGCCAATGCGAATCGAGAGAGACATTCCATTCCCCGCGAATGTAACCTTGTATCACGATTCTTAGATGCTTTTGCCTGCTTTTAAGACGTCCGATATAAAGGCGTATTGCCGTCTCAAAATCGTAATTAGTTAATACAATTTTAACGAAAACAAGGTTAAATTTCGTTTTATTAGGACGTCTGACATCTGCGCAGGAGACTAACGCGTAATAATACACATAATAATTCGGCAAAAGGGGCCCTCGCGTTCGCGATAAGAAATTGCGCAAATGATCATTTTGCGGAACATCTTGGATAGAGAGCATCATATATGCACCCCTTCTGTCTTCTTAGCTCGTTGTGCTATCACACAACAAAATTGTTTCGAAATTGAAATAATTATAAGTCAAATATAACGGTTGTTACTGTAAAATACTTCACAGAGATACTGATAGGGTGAATGCCAAAAAGATTTGTCAGTAACACAAGGGCAAGCAAGAGGTCTAGTAATATTATTTTTATTTATTTGTACCTATTTTCATTATTATCTCGATCTAGGAGGAATTACGCCTTCCTTCCCCTTTCACCCCTCCCCGCCTTAAAAACTTTATTTTCGGATCAATTTACTTCTCAGCTCGCAGCTCGCAGCTCGCAGCTCGCAGCTCGCAGCTCGCATTTTTCTGCTCGCATCCTCCCCATGTCAAAGATCGTTTACAAGGCAAGCTGCTGGGACTGTGACGATTTTTATATAGGGAAAACAAAGCGTCGATTACATGACAGAAAAACTGAACATTTTAAAGCACTCACGAAGGGTTGTCACGCATCAGCCATTGCAGATCATATGACTTCAACGGGCCACAACATAAATGTGATCATTTTGAAATTTTATTGATTAAGGATTTAAAACCAGCTTTAAATGAAAATGTGGGTAGTGAGAAACTTTTTCTTTACTAGCCTTGTATACATGTTTATATTTTCTAGCAGACTTTAAGATAGGTCTGTATATTATCATTGTTTCTTTTAAATTAGGTTCCAGTCTTTCTCCATAGCATTTAAATTTTATTGCATTATATCCAACCGTCACTTCTGAAGCATACGAAACGTCAAGTCATTAATCAAAGTTTTTTTTACAACATGCGTTGTTTTGTCGTGTTTATAACCGCAGTGTGTATTTTACTTCTGTTAAAGTTGAAATGGCCGAAGAATAAGAGTTTTTACGCTGTGGTTTTGCCGTTATTATTGAAGATCTCACTTGTTCATCGTTGTTGAATAAAAGTTATCTATTTAGTTTATTTTTGTCCGCATTTTTTAAATTTTCTAAGTCGTGATAAAAAGGTAAAAGGTAGCTGAGGTTCGGAGAACGTTTATTCCGAGTTTCACGACTTCACTTCCAACATTCCAAAATTTCATCAGTGTGTGTCCCACAATTCCCCTCTCTGTCGAGAGGGAGACTGGGCAACAGTAGAAAAAAATTGAAAATGGCGGGGTTTCTTGGCTTGATTCGTCGTCGCTTTTGGGGATTTCGACGTCGTTTTTGAGGATTTCGTCTGCAAAGGTAAGACATCCTTCAACCTGCAATGTTAGCTAAAATGCTGAATTAATCGGTGCGGCAGTGCTTAGTGCCTCCGCTAAAGCTCGAGCAGCTGATCGACTGCAAGACACCGCACACTGCACGTGAGGTTTCGCTGTCGGGGCCGCCATTTTGGGGTCTTTCTGCATGTACCGGTATCCATGAACCACTCATTGTCTTCTATTGTTTGTGAGGTATTGTATTTTTGGTCTTGTTTTGCATTTGTATTATTGTTGTTCTTTGTTCCTTTTGATTTACGTAATATGTGACCGGTACATGCAGAATCTACTCATTTTGAAATTAAGGCAAACGTGTTGCAAAATACAGTGTTTGTACAGAATTCAATGTCAAATAACTTCGGGAAAATTTAATTTCTGGAATGTCCATTGTCTTTAAGCTTAAGATATCCCGTGAAAGTTTTTATAGCGATTACATTTGAGGATTGTAATTCGTGTTTGCTTTTGAGTTTTCCATTCATTCTCTGTAAAATTTTCTCACCAATTTTCGACAACTTTACAAACAAATGTATGGAAAACCAAAAACGCCACTACATGCTTCCCAGAATTGCTACACCTCTCAAATTTGACTAATATAATCTTTTTATATGATGTTTGTTGGTTGTAAACATGTCAGAAAGTAAGTTATAGCAGAAATATTTGCCTTTGGATTTCCATACAAGCACTGTATCTTGCACCTTGTTTCTCCTAGTTTTAAAATGGTGATCATGGCTGTGAAACCTATCAAAGTGGCCCATAACTTACAAAATACAAAAAAAAGTAAATAAATAGCAATCCAGAATTACAATGTAGCTAAACACAATACGGTAGAGTTCTGAAAGTCCCCCCCCCCCCCCCCGTTACATTCGTAATTAGTAGGCCTAAGGAGCCATGACTTTCGGGTATCTGTTACTTTTGGGTAGCCGCTACTTTCGGGCAGCTAAAATACATGGGTAATTGAAGTAAAAAATGTTTGTTAGTACTTCGTAATTAGTAGGCCTAAGGGGCCGCGATTTTCAGGTATCTGTTACTTTCGGGTAGCCGCTACTTTCGGGCAGCTAAAATACATGGGTAATTGAAGTAAAAAATGTTTGTTAGTACTTCGTAATTAGTAGGCCTAAGGGGCCGCGACTTTCAGGTATCCATTACTTTTGGGTAGCCGCTACTTTCGGGCAGCTAAAATACATGGGTAATTGAAGTAAAAAATGTTTGTTAGTCCTTCGTAATTAGTAGGCCTAAGGGGCTGCGACTTTCGGGTATCCGTTACTTTCGGGTAGCCGCTACTTTCGGGCAGCTAAAATACGAGTAATTTAAGTAAAAAATGTTTGTTAGTCCTTCGTAATTAGTAGGCCTAAGGGGCCGCGACTTTCAGGTATCCATTACTTTTGGGTAGCCGCTACTTTCGGGCAGCGAAAATACACGAGTAATTGAAGTAAAAAATGTTTGTCAATAATTGTGGAATCATCCTCCCATCATCTGGAGAACAGGATAACGGAATTAGCACTGAGTAAACTTGTGGTTCCATGACAAAAGCGATAACGATTGATATAACCAGGAAACATTTTTCTTAATAATGCTGGACATTTAGCAGATCAAATCACTGAAGTTGAGATTTCAGAGTAAAATGTTCCTGTTCAAGTCATTGTATAGAGAGCTTTCATCCCATGCTTTTGTTGGTCTTCTTTATATTTCTCCATTTGATTTTCCTTGGCTCATTAATATTGTAGTTTTGGCAGAACAATAATTTTTATTCCCTTTGTTCTGCTTAAAAATGGACCAAAAATAAAACTCATTTATGTAAAAATTTTCATCAAAGACTCTCCATCACCACATTGAGCTGAAAAATTCAAGAAAAGTATCGGTGCAATACTTTTCCAAATCCATGTCAGGCAGACAGGGATGGAAACTAAAATTTTAGAGCACTCGCCATCTGGGCATGTCACCTTCAAATTTCACTTGCCCAGATCAGTTTTCATTCGCCCGATACTTTTGATACAGGAAGATATCTCCACATTTTGACACTACCAGTATTTGAACTCAGTGAATGGAAGTTCACTCGACACTGTGCTGCCCTGGTGGTTGAGACAGACTGCAATCTATTTCTTCAATGAAAAATCCCTTAAAACAGACCTTAACTCTACAATAATAAAAACGAACACACTTACTTCAAAAGTTGAAACAGTTTTATTGATACCTATTCCTACATTCCTGTAGTTTGCAAGCAAAGTGTCAAAAGTGTACAGTAAAAGCAGCGGGAAATAGCCATCTTGTTGCATTTCGCAGCTTGGTGGACGATTCAGTGTATTTACACATGTACTGACCAGAGGTATTACTTTGTACAAGTACATCCATCATGTAACAATCACCAAGCAAAAGCCATTTTTGTCTGTTTACAAACCAGGTTCGTTGGAGAATTCAAAATGTTGGTAAGCTGAAAGTGGAAAGTAAAAAGTTACGTTTATTTTGAATAATATATTCTCAGGGTTTCAATAGAAGCCAGCTACCGGGGGGTACTGCCGCCTACTTCGCCTCTCACCACCGGTTACCAGACCCCCCTAGTGGGATGGGGCCTTACGGCCCCTTATCTGTCACAGCCACCTATTATACCTTGGTCAGCTGCCAACTTCAATTCTTATTGAAACCCCTGTATTCTGGATACGAAAATCGTACTCGCCAAACTGAGCCAGTGATCTGTGATTTGTACTCGCCTGACAGTTTTGACACTTGCCTGGGTGAGTGGGTGAGCGCCAATGCCCAACTCTGGGCGCAATGCATTATCCTTGATGTCTAGGGATTGATTCATTATGCTCCTAAAATCGAGTATTATGCTCCAAATTATGCTCGACTGTAGTTATTATGCTCGTAATTATGCCGCAAACAAAAAATTCCCCAACACCCCCCCCCCCCCCCCTCCGCAAAACAAACAATTTTTCATAAAAAATTCTACAGTAACACAAACTAAAAAGTGAAAAAAATAAAAAAATAAAATCGACACAAAAAAATCCTTCACAATGTATGCAATAAGGGCAAAACATGTGCCATACACTGTACATGTATCATATGACACTGCAAATGGAAGCTGAGGGAATGTTAGTGAATGGCTTTTTCAATGCAAGGTTCTCAGAATTACCTGAACTGTACACAAATATCTCAAAACTTTTATCTGTGGTTAATACTTGGTTAATAATTTGTTTATAAGCATTGAACCTAAAGTTATGAGCTACGCTATGTACCCAGTAATGGCTGTTGACAAGGGTCGATTTCTTCAAGCACTTCGTTTTTTTTTCGGTTGGTAACTTCTAAGATGTGCAATGTTGTCAAAAAGTAATGGAAGTTGAAAGGTTAAAGCTGAAGTTGAAAAACACCTTGGGCAAAATGAAAGATTATGTCCAGGAAAATTCAGTCAATGCCTACACTGTAAGAGTCTCAAGTGCTACTCTGTTTTCATTTCCATTCCTCTTGAAAGTATGTTCAGGTCCAACCAAACCTCCTGAACCCCCACCCCCCGCCCCCGCGGAGATCAACCCCAGGTTATTACTAATTTAATGAGATTGACTATTGGTCTAATCTTCAAAAGTCGCCCCTCCCCGACAGATGAACAACAGTGTACTATCTTTTGCCCAGATAGTCTTGTTTAGCCAATTTATACTGTTACAATTTTTTTTCACTGCCTGATACACATAAGCTTTCGGATTTCGGTAATCTGAAGATAGGTGTTTTAAGAATTATTTTGATGAGAAAATAAGTCACTTGAAGTGGCGGGAACATATTTTAACAAGCGACACAAGTTGGGCATGTTAGACAAGGACCTGGGTTCTAGATGTCATTAGTGGTTTACAACTGAGCGCGTCACTTGTTTTACAGTGGAGTTTTGGCAACTTGTGGAAGGATTATTTCGATAAATATGGCTGAAAGCAACGCGTATTTTAGCCCCGGGTTCGTCCCCTTCTCTGCCATATTTTGTGTGATCGAACACACGAATGACGTCACAAATACCTCTTTGGCCGCGCTCAAAATGTCGCAAATTTCAGTTCCTCTCGGGATTTTTTTAACCGCTAAAAATAGTGGTTCCTCTTCGCGCAAAAGAGGAAACAACAATACTTTGGTTACTCATTATTTTTTTTACAGCTATATTTTAAAAATGCCTACACACATTTTGAACTAAGTACTAATAATTTAAATAGTTAATATTAATTTGAGTCTGGGAGCTAAATTAACGGGTGAGTTTTTTAGTTAGCCCCCAGCCACAGTTTGTTAAACATTTACAGCAGGTGCAAGAATTAAAACAAGTGAAAATATTTACGGTGAAATAATTTAACAATATGATTTTAGAAAAACATAACAGAGGAGACAAATTATTTGTGTTGTTCTGACAAGAGATAACGTTTTAAATTTTTCGAGAAGAGGAATACATTTAGATCCGACTGAAAATGTAATTAAGGTGGTATAAACAACATAAAACCCAAACAAAACGGTAGTGAAATTTCAAGGCAGGTGAACATTACCTATCGCATTTGAAACAGGAAAAATATATGCGCAAGCCTTATGCACAGGTCAGCGGAATAAAAAGAAGATAAAAACAGCAGAATAGGGAATCGAACCCGGGCCGTATGATCTGCTCCATGCACACTATTCACTACACCACCGAGGACTAGCTGCCGGAAATTGTAATTTTTAAGGGATATAAGATAATATGCTGCTAGCCCAGACGATATATAAGAACTAACCCTTTCGATACACTGGAAATACTGGAATCAGTGCTTAACCCTAAATACTAAAATCAGTGCTTCAACCCCAGATACTGCAATCCGACCCTAAATTGCACTGCAATATATCTAAATACATTACAATATGGGATACATGAAGTACCATACATTATGATCAGGGATACACCAAGTACCTAGGAAAAGTTTTCAGCTGAGCGATGAAAGAAAGGAGTGAAAATTTGCATATTTGTACTCGTTCAACACGTTGTACACGTATTCACGAGTTAAAAATGGCTTGACCTTTTGCTTTTTTATGATGTCATGTCTCGTTACCATGAAAACCGATTCTCCCCAAACTTTGACAAAATGTGTATCAGGGATAAACGAACAGCTACTGAAGACGACACGTGCTAACAATAAGTGCTCTTGAAAAAATCGGAGAAAAACCTTATAGGGCGGGGAGGGGGGTGACGTCCACACCATGCAGTTTTTCCTGTTTGTAGGCTCGATGGGCTTGCCCAGTGTTTAACTGACAATACGTCAAAGGGCTTAGAACCAGTCTAACATGTATACAATAATACACGTGTTGGTCAGTTGGTCAGTCAGTTGGTAACACACTAGTCTTCCCAGTCTTCCTTGTATTTCATATTCCAAGATGGCGCCCAAAGAAGTGCTCGCTCGCCCCAAAAAAGGCTCCAGTGCTTGCTCGCCACAAAATGTCACATGCACGAAGCCGACACTTCGAACATTAAAACCTCTTAAACTTTAAATATTTTGTTCTTTTAAGATGTGAAATTGATCAAAAATAGGCCGAAGAAGATCAGACAAGACGATAATAAAGGCCGCGCGTGACAGCCGCGCGTGACACCCGCGTGGGTTAAGAATGTCATTGCTCCCTACCTGGTGTCCTGGTAGAGTTGGCTTTCAACGGGTACACACCAAAATAGGCCATTTGCACGATGACGTCATTTTACTACTACTACTACCAGAATTCATTTTGTTTTTCCTTTCTTATTTAAATTTTGTAATCCCAGTGCGGTTTAAATAACAATAGCCCTAATTTGCATTACAAAACAAAAAAAATGAAGGATTCTAGTCAAATGACGTCATCGTGCAAATGGCCTATTTCAAAAGAAGAAAGATTGGATTAAGGTGGCCGAACACAGTTTCGCGGGCGGTCAGCGGCAATTCGCGTGACTGCACGGGTTTTTAGAAAGGATGTGAGACAGCTCCGTTTTGTAAACAATGTACACAAACGACAATTTCTCAAAATCCACTCAAAAAATTTCATGAAATTTGTCAGAATTCTTATTGTTATCGCATTTCAAATAACGAGAACTTTAAAACAGAAGTCTAACAAAGGAATTTCCGTGACACGATCGATATTGACTGTGCAGCTATGTTCTTGAATAAATATTTAAAAAACCGTTAAAATTTGGTCGAGCCAATTTTAAACCATAAGAATTATTTATTGTAAGCTGTGTGCAAGTTCATGAGAAAATCTAATGACTAGATTTTATGTAAATCTTATAAAAGTGAATTTTTAGGGTTGTTTTCGATCATCCACGTTGCCATGGAAACGGCCAAAGCGCAAATTTTAGCCGTTAATTAAAATATTCCATCACTATATTTTCCTTTTGCATAGTTTCAGCTTCTAAGCTGTAACCTTTCTCACATAATGCCCTAACGAATGACATATACTCACAACCTATCAAAACTGTGTTCGGCCACCTTATTTAACTGTAGTAGTACATCCAAAAATTTAGCAGCGTGCAAGAGACACATGCTCCCCAAAGAGAGCCTATTTTTAAATGTATGCACATATTTTGGGGGCCAGAATGTATTTGAACAAGACATTATGTTGCGTTTTATTGTTTTCGATCAGAACCTGCCTGTGCAGAAATGAAAGCTGCCATTAAAAGCTTTCTGTTTGACCAATCACTGGCCATTTTTCCAGATATTGACTTTTATTTATGGACACAATTATTATATGACGCATGGCTATTAACATCTTTTCTAATGCAGACTGTGTTGGCCTCTAAATCGTCATGACAAATGACTCAAAGAAGATGTAAACTGTAGGAATTATTTGACTCCCAAGAGTGCCAAAAATCAAAATTCAAGAAAAATCCTTAATTTCTTTTGTAAAAATTGAAAAACAGATGGTGCCATGCAAAAGTACTGCTAGAGAGGGTTTACTTTTAATGGTCACACCATAGGATTTGATCGACAGACTAAAAAGTTAGAGCTACACTACATGTCTCCATAATTGACTCTGGGAGTGAAAGGGTTAAGCAAAGTGAGAGGATATTTGTGCAAAAGAGCCTCGTTTGAAAGTATAGTCAAACCTATCAATAGTGGACTATTGGGACAGAAAGTAGATCTGTGCTTTCCGGAGGTTCAGACCGAAAAATGTACTTCGTGTACATTAATGACCTTTTTTTATTACTTTTCTCAGTTTTAATCTAGGTCTCTTCTGACGTTCAAGTTTACAAGGACCCGTGGTGCCATCCACCTGGTACAAACTTCAGCAAAAAGCAGCATGTCTTTGATGTACGAACTAATGCTCAACCAAGAAGAGCAAACTGGCGCTGCAAGAAAGCGTTACCTGTACAAGTGCAGCCATTGTGATAAGGTGTTCACCAAGCGGAAGAGTATAACAGTTCACAACAGAATACACACAGGTGAAAGACCGTTCAAGTGCGAGAATTGCTATAAGCGTTTCACCACTTTATCAAGTTGCAGAGCACATGAACGGGGAGACACACGATAAGTCTTTCAAGTGCGAGTACTGTGATAAGTGCTTTTTCCAGTCGGCAAATTGCAAGATTCATGAACGAACACACACAGAGGAGAAACCTTATACGTGCAAGTATTGCGATAAATGCTTTAGCCGGCCATCAGACTGTAAGTACCACGAGCGAAGGCACACCGGTGAGAAACCTTATAAATGCAACTATTGCGATGAACGCTTTATCCTGTCAGCATATCGTTTACGCCATGAACGAACGCACACCACAGCGGCGAAACCTTTCACGTGCAAGTATTGTGATAAACGCTTTTCCGATTTTTCAAAATGCAAACACCATGAACGACGCATACAGGAGAGAAACCTCATAAATGCAAGCAATGTGACAAGAGTTTTCTCTGGTTATCAGATATCAGGAGACATGAACGGACACACACCGGAGAGAAACCTTTCAAGTGCCAGCATTGCGATAAGTGGTTTGCCGCTTCATACCGTTGCAAGGCACACGAAAAAATACACGACAGGGGAGAAACCGTACAAGTGCGAGCATTGTGGTAAGTGCTTTATCTGGAAATCAGATTGTGAGAGACATGAACGGATACACAAGAGAAGAGCATTATTAATACAAGCGGTGTGAAAAGTCACTTTGAGTGTTAAGGCATTTACAGAAGCATATACATATGTAGAAGTGAACCGTCTCGGGGAGGGGTGGTATTTTCTGTATTTTTGGGCGATGGTGTACCGCTGGGATTCTGAAATCCTTATCCTATTCCAGACCACATTCAGCTTCATTTTGCAACCCTATTCTAGACTATTCGCTAAAAATCCATACCTTATCCCAGATTCGCCATTTTTCAGCAACCCCCTTTCTTCATACCGCTGATCGGTTTCCCGGTAAATGATACCCTATTCTAGACCAACACTCTTTAATTATTATTTCCTATTCCAAACTAAACTAAACTGCTTGAAAACCATACCCTTCACAGCAGCACATACCCATATAGCCTATATATGAAGAGTACCCTCCCTTCCCCCGGGAAGTGAAGACACTGATAGATGTCTTTGAGTTCGAGCCACAACTGTTTTCGTCATCTGTTTTACAAGGATAACACTGTAAAACAAATCCTGCTGTTGGACTTGTCGAGGGGAATTCAGTACAGTAGTATGCAACTGTTTATGGAAAAATACGCTAATCATAGGTAAAACTCATCGTCAATGGGTGAGTTTAGGAACTTGTGCCAAGAGAGCTGGTGGGAGGCCTCATGTGATTCAAGGCGAGCAGGGAGGTATGCATGGCAACCCTGCGAGCGGGAATCACCCCTGAGCGCAGCCCCACCAAGGCACCGTGACACTGATACATCAGTGGAAAAACTACTTACCTAACCTCATACTTATCTAAGTCCACAAAGGCTGACAATGGGTGGGAGGGGCGGGGCAAGACTCTGCGATGCTTCGCTTAACAGCAGGCCATTGACCTGCAACAAGCAGCTTGAATGTGATGCAATGGGAAATGTAACACACGACATAAGACTAGCGAAAAACCAATGGAACCCCCTGCAAGTCAAGTACTGTGTCTGTCACGAAACAGACCGCTGACTGCATTGACTCGAGTTTAACTTTGCATAAATTGCATTTAGCCGCATGATACAAAATCCATACGTTATTTGCCAACACTGACTGTGAGGTAAAGTTTTTTAATACTAGCCCAAAAGACCGTTAGAGCTTAGTAGCCAACTGTTGGTGATCATTATCTGTTACCTATTCAATAGTGAATTGTGTGTGTATTGCTTGCACCGAAATAGTGAACTAATCTGCTAGGATTATTGTTATAACCAGTTTTGATTTCGAGTTTTGTGCCAGCCACAAGAAGAGACGTGTTCCAGTTTACCTTAGCCATTCATTGTTTTTTGTTTTTTGTTTTCATTTTAGTAAAAAGTAATAGATTTTGTCATCGCATGGATTGACATGTTTGGTAAAAGGTCGACGCAACACACACACATGTCGATTATTTTTCACACACTGGTGGGCTAACCTGGCCACGGTTGTTCATGCGATGGATAGCCTTAGCGACTGAACAAATTAATGTCCAGTGGAAAGAGCGGTGAAAAGTCAGGCCTGATAAAGGTTTTTCTTGCCAAGGAGATGAACTGAATGTTATAGGCCTAGCTATAACATGGATGATCGTGCATTCCGCTGCTTCGTAGTGTTTTCTTCGGCGAAATATAAAACAATCTCTGATTGGTTTACTTTTGCTAATCAATAACTACCCGCGACCTGTTATGGGCATAAGAGATGTTCATGAATAGCACTAAGGTCATATCTTAGGACGAATCCAAAATCCTGTCCTAAGTTATATCTAACACCCTGAAACCCACGTCGAACCCCTTTCGAACGGCGATTTTGATTCTTTGACCTCTCCAGGTCATTATTGACACACTTAACGTTTGAATTGAAACATTCTTTTAAACTAAGAGACTCGTGAACAGCCAAACGAAACAGTTTCAAGTCGACACTGATGTACTGCAATACTCCAGACAAAGGGCCTAGTTTTTTTGTGCCTACTGTGCTTGCGCGTGACCTCGCAACCCGGGGGGGGGGGGGGGGGGGGTACTTAACAAAGTTTTGTACGGGGATGCTCCGCCCCAAGGTTCAAACCCTTACCCTTTCATACACCGTTTTTGACAGAAAAGGTACCCCTTTCATATACCTTTCACTGAAAATGGTTACTCCTTTCATATAAACTTTACGTGCGTCTATTTGATATATTCTGAAAGGCCCTTTTTATAATTCTTAAATGGCAGTTTTCCCTACCTTTTTAATGTTTGAACTCGTGTTTTCGCAACCCTTTCCTTTTTTTTTTTCGTGAAATCCCTACCCTTTCATATAATTCAACTCGCGAAATCCCGACCCTTTCATATACCCCCAGCCTTGAAAAGGTACCCCCTTCGGGGGGAGAGGCTGTACCTTTCCAAACAAGCTCAGTGATTGGTTAACGAAACAATAGGTTAAACAACAGAAACAATAGCCCTAGACCTAAACACAATAGAAGCTACAGTACTACGGGGCCAATAAAAATAGAGGTCTGGAAGAGCTACAGTACTACTCCTTTCGGGCGGAGCATCCCCGTATAGCCCATTATAGGAGTACCCCGGCCTCGCAAGTCCAACCGCCTTAACAATAGGGAGCTTTAGCAACCACGACGACAACGGCAACGAGAGTGCGAGAGTGGCACAAAACAATAGGTTCAATGAGCGAAAACACTGAATGCCTCTGCGTGTACGTTTTGTATTTGATACATTTCTTTGCCATTCCCTGCAAAACAACAACTTCAAATAATCAAATTATAGGTGTTGTGGAAAGCCGTCCCTTTCAATAGAGGTTTTGCACGGCGGCCATGTTGCATGGCAGGAACAATGAAAATGTTTTGCATTAGAAAGAACATTCTTTCCCATAGGGAAAAGAATCTATTGTTCCTGCCATGCAACATGGCTGCCGTGCAAAACCTCTATTTAGCTCCTGGACAATTCAGTCACATTAAACAATTAAACAATTTGAGGGCAAATTCTTTTTTTTTTTTCAATGACGTTTTCTTTGGCGTTGCTGTCGAGGTTGCTAAAGTTCCCTATTCTTGTCGTGGGAGGTGGGCAACAGTGGAGTAAGGGATATCGGTCAGGGTGACTTACAATGGGACCTATGTTCTGAGGCTGCTACGGTAGCTGTGAAGGCCTGACAGGAACCCTGAACAAACTGACAAATAGGGGTCCTGGTAAGTCAGCAAAGGGACAGTCGCCCACTCCGACTTATCTACCGACTGCAGAAACCGAAGCACAAGATTTACAGTGGAGTACTATGGGTCGCCAGAGGGAATGTTAACGGCAATATGACGCTGCAGACCAAAGCCAGCAGGAAGTCTGCAAGCCGATGACCACCCTTGTGAGACTAAAATGCAACACTTAAATTGCCGGCTGTTGGAATTTAAGAACGATGTTTGTCCAAGGAGATGTTGCAAAACAGGGTTGACATCTTGGGAGTGAGTGTTAGAACATGTCCAATCCAACTCCATTTCCTTCGGGTTAAGGTTACAGTGTACCTTCAGATCGAAAATTTATGGAAAATTTTTTTTTGACGTTAAAATAAAGTTTACAGAATGAACTTTCATCCAAACAAAAAATTATCGAAAAATAGTGAAAATTGACGGAGAAATGACGGTATAACTTTTGTGGGCGGAGTTTGTTTATTAAGCGATATGTTTTTTTAAGCGCCGTTTTCTCAAAGTTAATTTTTCGCTTGTTGGGGACACTTTAAAGAGCTACAACTCAAAGGGAATTTATTCGATTTTCCTTAAATTTGGACAGAAGCTAGGCTCACGTATAATCAACAAAAGCGTGTCGGCGAATTTCTTAATTCCGAAAACGTTTTCCTCAAGAGCCATTTCCGTGCGATCATTCCAATTTTTTTTCTCCCCTTTTCGAAAATATTCTGTAACTTTTCACTGCAATTGAATATGGGAAATCGCCGACACGTTTTTTTAGCGCTTCGTGTCCGGAAACCCGAGAACAAATCAAATTAGCAAAATATAATAATCGCTTTGAGTTATAGCGTTTGAAAGCTGATTCGGACGTTCGAATTTAGACGTCGTAAAAAATTCGACAATTCATTTTATTACCAAATGGTTTCCATATTTAGATAGCCAGCTCTATAAGCTTTAATTTGATATCTGGGTTTAGGTATATTAAGTGTAATCTTAAGACGCTAGAGCTGTTATACTGGAGACACCCCCGAAGGTACACTGTAACCTTAAGTCCACCATGATGTCTTCTTGTTCACAGATATTTTGAACTTCTGCATTCGAGATCTTCTGAGGCCATCGTTGGCTTGAGGGCAACACCAGCATGGTGTGGTCCATCCTTTCGGCCTGAATATATTTATACCGTGATCCTATCAGACAGTGTTAACTTGTCATTTCCTGTCCATCTTTTAAGAAAGGAAAGTGGAAATGTTTGCAGAAAAGCTCTATTCTGACAGCGGAAGGAAAAATGCAACGGGGGAAACCTTAAATTAATTGGAGAAGCCAGAAAGGCAGCTCGGGATCATATACCAACTGGATAAAAGCTATTGAGGTCTTATACATCCCGTGGTGCTGATGAGGAGCGGTTATGTGCTTGCGCGAAGACACTAAAACCGCTGACAATGAAAGCTGTTAGTGTAACAATGGAAGTTGCAACCGTAAACACCAGGCGGTTTGCGTCAGAAGTTGCCATCCCCGATGTGGAGCGGCTCATTTTCCCAACATAGCGTTTTCGAAGTTTTTTTTCAGCGATTGGCAGCCGAGTCTCATTATGTTCTAGCTACGGCACACTGAAGAGGGCCAAATAGCCCGAAACAGCTGTCTGTGTCTGCTCTCTAGTTTAGAGCGCTGATCATATCAGGTTTGGCCGACCGTAGTGCCATTTCGAGAGAATGCCTTTTCACATTGTTTGATCGGTCCTTGCAGTGGTCTGTTGCTTATCACTGTTTGTATTTGATCCAATGTGACGCAATAGATCGTTTACGGTATCTGCAGTTTAGTTGATTTACATAATGGTAAGCGATTTTCCAAATTTACTGACCAACCGACGAGATTGCACTAAAATAAATATTTCATTTCCCCATCCTGCTACCCAAACCGTTAATTCGATTTAGTGATTTGAATTTTTCTAAATTCAAATGGTAACTCGTGAAAACTAATTGTGACGGTGTACGTAAAGCAAGAGAAGCATATCTTATTGAGAGAGGTCAGACCCTTGAACCTTTAGGTTTAAATAGAAGAGCTGAAACATGGCATCTTTTCTAAGTTTCCATTACTTTACTGTGGTGTCATGTTGCATGTGTTTCTTATTTCTATTGCTTCGTTATTTACGGTTATTTACATTTACTTTGTCACTACAGTTTATGTTATACATGTAGTATCATATTTAATCCCCCTTCCCCTTTCAAATTTAAAATTGTAACGTTTTTTTGCCTTACGAGTCATTATCTGTAAGACCCTGCAGAAGAAAGGCTGTGCCTTTCGAAATATTGGATATTTTACAAATAAAGTCGTTTCCGTACCGTTTATCAGCCTTGCTTTTTTATCAAATCGTTTCATAAGGAAAATTCTAACGTTCCATTCCGAAACGGAAAAATAGGACTACATCTGGAGGTATTCCAGAATTTCCGAACGGATTTTCCGGAAATTGTCTGATCTATTTGACTTTCAACCGAAATTTCCGGATTTTTTGCCTAAATGGTAAGAACCAAAGGTTTGCCCTCCGTTTTTCTTTTTCTTTTCCTTCATCTTTTCGTATCTGCTTTTGTGCATCGCGTTAGACCTGGGTACGAGAATACGCACGCATGCACTGCAAGAAACTTTTGAGCCCACAATACTTAGGATTTGGAGTGATGCAAGCAAGCAGAAGCGAAAGAAATTTGGGTTTTATTGTTTGTTGCTGTTTACTCGTGCCGGATACGGCAACGAGGTAAGGTTTACCATCCGTTTTTCTTTTTATTACTCATGCGCGTAGCGGCATGAGTTATAAAATGGGCTCTGTTTTTCTTTTTTTTATTATTATTATTTTTTTTGTGTCACGATTTTGCATGCAAATTTATGCACGCATATTTTAAATTGGCACTTCCGGTTCATAGACTTCCTGTTTAGTGACTTCCGGCTACTCCCACTTCCGGTAAAACAGCGTTGCTGAAATGTCACGACAGCATCTCCTACAACCCTACCTACATTACTAATGTTCACGTTAGGTATATATAAGACGTAGAACAATCACTGGCTTCATTGCGGTACAGCCTTTATTTACAAAACATTCAATAGTAAAGAACGTGGTTTGCAGGAACGATGACTGAATGAAAGGAGTAACTCTTCTTCATATCGGACATTTTCTTATCATGTTTAAAATATATCATAAAACTTTCGTACGCATGCGCATGAGTATAGGCTGCTTGCAGCCTCTTGTTCTTCATGTTTTCGTCTCTAATTTGTGCATCGCATTAAATCTGGGTACGAGAATACGCACTCATGCGAGCAGAAGCGAAACTAATTTTGGTTTTATTTGCCTTTTGCTGTTTCACGTCCGAGCGAGTAACGTACATTACCGGCACGAGTATAGGCTACGCGTAGCCTCTTGTTCAAATTCAAAATGCAGACCCGCCATTTTGAATTTGAAAAAGCGGAGAAGGCCCTGGAAACGAGGTTGACTCCTGAGGGGTCCGGGGGCATGCCCCTCCGATTACCCTCTTAGGTGGCTCCATATTGTTCAGCCCCCTCGTCTTTTGCATTCCATTACAGCTGGCCTTATGGTGTAGCTAAAAATCATTTACTTGAAACCAGTAAATCTTTTATCAGTCAACAAAGTGGTATCCAAATGATGTTATCATTCGTTGCCATGGCAACGCGGAAAGCGGTCAAAAATACGCTATTTTGGACCATTTGAGGCTAATAACTTATAAACTACATGGTGAAAGTTTTTGTTTTCGATATATTTTTGTTTAATTGGCAAGAGAAACATTCTAACAATTTTTTAAAAATTCTGTACGTAGAGTTCAGAGCTACTTAAATTTATGTAAAAATTACATATCTCTGAATCCTATGTACAAATTTTTTTCAAAATTGGCACAAATGTTTGTTATGTTTATCGGACGAGAATATATAAAAATCAAAAAATTTCACCGAGCAGTTTTGAAGTTATTAGCCTCAAAAGGTTGAAAATGGGATCTTTTTGGCCTCTTTTGACGTTGCCATGGTAACAAATTTTGATGTCGTAGCCACCTAAATTTGTTCATTAGTTAAGTGTTTACAAACCTGTACTAAACATTTTCTCTTAACTTTACTGGTGTAGCTGTGATTGAATATCATAGATGTATCATGATGGGAATGTTTAAACTATTAGGAGCCACCTTAAACGCTATTTCCTGCATCCCTGAGACCGAAAAGCATTTTTTGCAAAAGACAAACTCTGGAGTTTACCTTTATTCTCAACCAGAAAACCAAAATGTTCAATCTATATTGCATTATTTATTACATTGGAACACGCTTTTTTAGAAAACGTTTCGTTTATTTCTTTTGTTTTACAGACATCGCATTCGGTAAATATTTTCAGTAAGGCAATACATGTACTGCACTGTATAATTCTCTGTATGACTGGCGCATTCTTCCGTGAGCACGATAGAAAAACATCACAACCGGAAAAGAAAAATTACACGACTTTATCCTTTGCTTTTCTTCTAGAATGTAAAATAGAATTCTGGTACGCACTTGCGTACTTCGCGAAAAGCCGGCTGATACGCCGCTGCCTAGAGACCGATAAGAGATTGGGGACCGTCGGTCGGTCCCCAGTCCCCAGTCATGCCCGTCCTAAATCTCAGAGATGCTTTCTTTCACTTGAACAACCAAGTTCTACAAACTTGGACAAAACTTATTGAGACATTGGAACACTTTCAAAATTGTTTTACTACAAGCATCACATCGCAACCAAGACTTGCTCCCATTATTCACGTCTTTCTCTATTTGTTTTGAAACCTTTCGTGACTTCAAGTGCTGCCTTTTTAAAAGCTCAAAATGGCGATCCTCTGACAATAACCCACTGAATAGTTTGCTTTGTTGTTCGCGGGAATTTTGAAAAATCCCCGCTGACCTGTTTCTATTTTTCTAAACCTCGATTTATAAAAAAAGGTTGAAAACAAACAATGTGAATGCTGAAGATGAGGAATATAAACAGCATGTTTTGTAACAACAAGTCTCCATCAATTCCAAAATTTGCAATCCCAACTAAATTGTCCACTCCTCCTTAGTCTTACTGCCCCAGTGGATATCTCTGGTGCTCCGCAAAAGCTCTCAAAAGTCGCCTTGCAGGCGAAAGGTGCTCCCGGTTGCTGTTTCTCAATAAGTTGCTCGAAAACTCCAAAAGGTCCCAAATGTTGTTAAAACGTTGCCGAGCACAATCCGGGCAGGCCTACGGTTGTGCCTAAATCATACCATCCAGAAGGACGTTGGACACCTTATTGAGACTTATATAACGTAATGTCGACACTTAGAATTTGATTTTCAATAAATTTTTAAGTGTAAAAAAGAAAATCTAAAATCCCCACTCAGGATTGAACCTGTGATCTTAGCTAGTTTTAGACTTACATAGGCTTACATAGCCTACCGCACCACTGTACCACCTAGCTTCTCGGGTTGCTTAGTCCTAAAATTAACTATGTAAACTGCTAACCAGTTACTCCGTATACTGATAAGTCTTGGCGATTTTTTGTGTTTACAACTGGGAAGGACTGGTTTTTCTTGATGGGAATTAATTTTTGCGATTTGCAGCCTTGTCGCAACCAATCCATTATCAAAAATGGATGGAAGAAATGTGAAATTACAGATGCTCTTCTCAATGGAGTACTTGTAGTGTTCCGAATGTAATTTCATCGTTTCTCACTCACCCCTGTCCTGAACAGTTTTGCTTCTTATCTCATCGTTTTATTTCTCATGTTTTGTTTCTAGTCTCGTCGTTTTGTTTCTGAACGAAAGAGACGTTTTAAAGGGACACTGTCCCGCTAAAATAGCAAAATTTCGCTGAGCTTCCATTTCCACGTTATATCGCCAAATACCACCAAATATACAACTTAGTTGGATAAAAAGATTCTATAGAGCAAAAGAAAAGCAGTAGTTTGGAGATAAAGTGCAGGATTGCAAGGATTGAAGTGGATTACAGTTCATGAAAAACACGTTATTTCAGCCGGGACAGTGTCCCTTTAAATAAAACTATTTTACATTTCATTTTTTCGGAGAAAATGTTTGCGGAAGAAAAAAAAATTCGCAAAAATTAAGTGCCGAGGATTTAGAAGGTAGGGAGGGCGGGGTGATACAAGACTACTTATCGGATGCACTTGATCATTTGTTGGCCTAAAAATTTGAAACAAAACTTAAATATTCTGATTATACGGAGCTTGCGAGTTGAATAGACCACGACCGGGAGATTTGAAAGATTTGATCAGTTTTTGGTCCTGATAGATGGTAGGCCATCCTTTTTGTGGTGGGTCCTACCCTTACGCCGAAGTAAATTTAACTATTGAAAAGAACTTAAGGCTGAGTAATTGGATACTTAAGTGCGACAAAGAATTCTCACCATTTGACCCAACCGTACCTTTGAGATCGATTTCACAATTTTTTCGCACTTTTTAGCTCAAATTAATACTCTATGGTTTTTCACTGTGATTTTGGCTGAAATAGAGTTGAACTTTCTACGACAATCAACTTTTATACAGCTTTCAAAGGCCGCCTTCGTCAATTTGTGTAGTCTAGATGTCCATATAGAAGTAATGAAACAAACCGAACCAAGATAAATAAGAAATCGCTTTATTCGAGAACACACTTTCAGAATGAAATTCTGTATCATTTTCTGAAAAGATGAATTTAAAAAATTCCAGCTGAGCTCATAGTTTGAAAGGCATCGTGAGTACCTTTCGACTGAATTAATATTAACGTTAAAAGCCTTTTTTAATGCAAGCTGGACAAACGATGCGTTCAGGCTCAACTTAACAGAAATTTAAATTTTTAACGCCATAATGTTTTCTGTGACAGGTCAGGGCGCCGGGAACTTTGCTCTTCATAACAGCGACGATTCCGCAGTAAAATGATTATTTGCTTTGTCACCGAAAGCAAACGAAAGGAGCTGTCATTTATTAAAAATGTTTTATTATAATGGATTGACACGCAGCGAGGATGATAGAACCGCCTTAAATTAAACAATTTAGCTGCACGGAAGGAAAATAAGTATTTATCGCTACCGTAGGTTTGTTTCTTACTCGATTTTAGTTTGATTCCAATTTTAGTCCGGTACTTGAGATCTCGAGATCGCTTCTGACATCCCCGACTGAAGTAACATCTGATTTTTACACTGACAATTTCCTTGTTCCAATGTCAGGTGCTCACGTCACAGTTTTCTGCAAACATTTCACGGATCTTGTTTGTTCCATTAGAGCAGAAATTTGGCAAGACTTTGCATTGTCGAAGATGTCTGTTTCACAAAACACCGGTGATTAGTTGTCATCGCAATCATGATCAAACCACGTTAGCCCTTTCAGGAAATTCGTACGCAGCAAAGAAGGGTTGTACGGGCGAATAATCAACAGATACTTTATCATGTTTTTGAAAATGAATATGTATTTACATTTAGGTGTGTAAGAATCATCAAAGTTTTTTAAAAAAGATTGTCAAATTTCTGGAAAAAATGGAGTGTGAATTTACCCGAAACAATTACTCCAAAAGGGCGGTGAAAATCGAAAGAATCGAAACAAGAAAAACAATATAAAATTTTGTTTTGTAAAAAGTTGAGAAATAAACAACGCCAAATAATCATTCTCCTCGAGCGCTTTCATTTGAATGGTAACACTTTGGGTTCAATTTACTTCACAGACTCAAACGTTAAACTGATATACATATATATATATATATATATATATATATATTACATGAGCGTAGCTTCGATTCTGGATTCGACGAAAGAAGTAGCGAAATCGCGGCAAATAAAATATTTCTGTAACTAAGAGGAAATTGGTGCAAATAGAGACCAAAACGCACCATTTTATTTAAAAATAAAGCATCTCGAGGTTCTTGGATGTTTTCCTACAATTTTCCATGATGTTTTGATTGAAGTTTAGCGCGAAGATGAATTTTGAAGTAAACGGTACTTAGAAATATAATTGAAAGTCCTGATTTCATTTTGTAGAAGGAATCAAAACTCCGTACTGATATCGCTGTGTTTCTTTGTCTTTCGTAACTTTAACTGATCATATCCCGGCGATCTACACGTAGCAAACTTGCAGTGCGGATAGAAACATACTGCCTACAGACGCTTGACTTTTGCTACTTAAACCAACTATAAACTAAAATATTAGTATGGAATAAACATCGCCTCCGGCCACTTATTTCATGACCAGCCGGGCAATACCGTTTAAATCTTATTATACGTCGTGTGGACACTATCAAATCTGCTTTGATTTCTTAGGTGCAGCAACTATGGTTGTTTTTTAAATATTTGGCGTTTGGATTTACTGAGAAGAGTGAAAGACTGGTGGCCGTCTTACGGGATTGTCTGGGTTGAACACACTGATTACATTACAGCTATTTACAGTTCACGCTACGAAGAAAACTCGACTGTCCGCGTGTTGGCATCGAGCATAAAAAGAACATCAAATTTTGCTTCAGCTGCTTTAAATTCAACCGAGAAAAATTTCTTCTAAAGTGATGGTGTTATTATTCGTCCATAGGCACGGCACGTTTGACTCTACCGCCGGTTCCTGCAAGTTTACGCGAGGGCCAATATTTTCGAACACTGTTTGTCCTGGAGGTCTTCCATGGCCTAATATTTGTAATACCACTCAAATGTTGTCCATGCTATCACTTTGTGAATACTGCGAGGATTACTTGTTAACTTTGGCAGCGAGTTTTCTAAAAGGCTTGACGTTCCTCTGATAAAAAAAAAAAAACGATTGGGACGAATTTGTTTCGTCCCGAGATACCTTGGAATTTTTCATCGATCAAGATGTGCATTTTTTTAAAATTACTGTGCTAAATGATTCATTGGGTGAATTCGAAAAATGATGCGGTCCTGTTTCATTTTTTATCCGTTTATTTCACGCTAAAGTTTTCTAGGGGAGTAGAGCAAATTCATTCATGTAATTGCAAGAAAGATTTAGCGAGTTATTTGAGACACTCTCTTTCTTGGTTGCCTTTCTTTCTCGTAAATTGAAATGCTCTTCGCCGTAAATTTTTCGTAAATTGAAATACCCTTCGTGCCCAAAAATACACAAAAATAAAACAGCAAAGAAAGCAAATTAGCGTTGATTTGCCTTGATCTCGTTTAATTTCGTTTCGTGAAGCAAATGTTTTGAGCAAACGCAGATAGATCTTCCAATTTCTTGTTTGTATATATTACGGTGAAAATTCGCACACGGCGCCAAGAGAAAGGTGAATTTGATATGTATTTGTGTTTTCTTTCGTGAGCGGCCTCTAAGTGATTTGTTTGGATTTTCTGCAGTTTAAATCACTACAGCTGACTCGGTTATATAATTTTCACTTCTTATGAAGTTCAGTGGATACAATGAACAGTTTAAACGCAGAAAAGAATTCATGTTTGTCTCGACAACAGTTGATCATGATCAAAGATGTCTTTATGTATGTATCCAATATTTCGTGTTATAAATCTTAGCATTCGGTATAGAAAAGCCATTGAAGGAAGAAAAGAAATACGTGATTATAAAATGTTGACGATGCTGTTCCGCTTACAGTAAAAAGCTACTATTCACTAAATGTTTTCCCTTGTAAAACAATTCATTATTCCAAAATGTTTTTCTTTACTAAGCCTCGCAGTCCACAAAAGATTTAACTTACTAACAGCAAACCAAACCACTGCAGTTCTAAGTCAACAGAATTCAACATTTATAAGTTTATTTTTCTAACTTGTTTGAGTTCGTTTTTCTGGTACATCGAGAGAAATCACAAACAGTACAATAAACTATTTGTCGTGCGCAAGTTACAAAATGGTGCTTTTTTTAAATTGGTGCAAAAAGACCCCCAATCTTCGTTCCCCGCGGGTTATTAAAATTCATGGCTACCCTATCAACGGAGGCCTTAGTTTGGAATTTTGCTGCACTTTTATTAAAGTACACTATGAAAATTGGCTGTCAAGCAATTTGAAACGCCTACCATAAATTCAAGCGACAAAGATGATAGGTTTTGTTTAGTAGAGGGAATACTTTAAAGGGGAAATTGTATTCAGCATTCAATTAGGCGCCATGGAATACAATCGGAATTATAAGCTAAGCGTGAACTTTCTTTTATTTTAAAATGGAAAGGAGATAGCGATAAACATTATTCCTTTGACTAATAAAAGGCTGCAAAACAAAGGATTTGAACGAGTGTCAACCCCTGAACAAACTAGCCGATTGATCGAGGAAGGTGTGTAAACGAAGTCCCGAGTTCACTTTTAATTGCAACGAATTACTTTTATGCAAAAATCGATGAGGTTTGCGTATGACGAACGAGGGGTCATTTTAATCCCAACAAGCGACAGTTTGACTGTCAGTTTTTCCCACGCAAAAAATCAATTTACTTCTAAACAAACAAACGGTAAAAACAAAGCGCTTTTCACAGCGTCCCAGCCCATCAAAAAATGAACCAAAGTTAGCAAGCTAAGACAATGTAATGCCTATTTTTTATTAAAAAAGGTTTTACGCAATAGGTATCGGTTGAAAGTGCTTAAAAACTTAACTGCAATGCACAATTTCAACAACTAATATTCGAGAGCAAATATTTTGGCGCGGTGTTTATGTAAGATATGTCTGCATACAGCAAAATCCTCTTTCTAAAGGTAGTACATGCAATGTGTTTACCTCACAAAACAGCTACTAAATATTTTGTCTAAATGTTTTAACGTCTTCGCTGCTTGAGACAAATCTTGAGTCATTCAATAATATTCTACCTAAATATGCGAGCAAAATTTTAGTATACTATACGGTGCTGTTTGCTTTTCAATATTTTTCATTTTCTTTTTAATTTTGAATTGAGCACTTTTACGAAGACTATTTGAAAGGGTGGAAAAAATGTTACTTTTCATTCTGCGCGTCTTTTAATTCCCTAAACTACTTGTTGTCCCGCAAGATATTAGCTTCAGCTTTTGTGTCAATTTACGGATGTTAGGAAAACCCTCCCCGAAGTTTCTGATTATGCAAAAATGTTCCAGCGTAATAAATAAAGGACCCGCGCGAAACTGTCCATAAATTCAACGGATTTTTTGGTAAAGAAACTGACAACATATGTCATCCGAGCTTTAATGTGTTTATCAAGGCAAAATAAAATTTGTTCATGCGATGGACTAGGTTTGCAATAACAGCGTTAAATTAAAAGTTTCGCGGTGTTTGGTTTGGAAACCCCGCAAGAGAAAATTTTCGCGTGTATTACATGAAAATTTCATCATAGATTTCAAAAAGGGTGCTTGTTCGTCTTTGTGTAAGATTCTTCCGTAACCGATACGTTCATTATTCCTATTGTGTATTGTGTCGGAAATTGTTAAATCCGTACAAAAAGTTCTCCTGATCGTAAAAGGAAATCTGTCGAGTTTCTTAATCGCAGAGAAACTTACGTTTGTGAGGTTAAAAGTGTTTTATTTTTGGTATTATTTAAAATGTCATTTATGGAGAGAAAAGGTAATCCGTAATGCATGATTCGCTTTGCAAAGGTCAAAAACTTCCTATATCGGATAATTGAACTTTTTTCCCAAGAGTTTAGAATTCAGTGTTTCATTTTTTATTTTGCATAGACATATGGGAAACAAACCATTTGGTCTTCAGAGGGGTGAAATTGAGGGGGGATCTCGGTTGTACCATTCAATCGCGTTTCCCATTAATACCGACAAAGACCTCTACTGCAAATTAATTGACAGAAAGCTCTCATTGTGTAGCGAATTTGCCAGTAATCTAAACATCACCGCGATTATTAGGTCCTGATTTAAAGGCTTTTGAAAACGTATAATAGAACAATTTTGTAATTAAAATCAACCTAACACATCTATACAATAAAGGAAATTGCAAATGCCTTATTTTTTCAGAGAGTGGCGACGAAACATTCTGGCCCTCAACAGAATGGTTTCTGCATTATAAAAAACTTTTGGTCATATGAACAGTGTCCGTAGGTCGCACCCCCTTTGCTCCCCAACTACGCTTATACAAAGACTGGAATGTAATAACAATAAGGAGACAAAAACAACCAAAGACTGTGGTTTATTACAATTTTATTGCTTCAATTTTTCTTTAGAGCGATAGGATTAGTGTTGTACAGATAATTTTGCAAAATAAAGCGGTAAACACGTGAAAAACAAAGCCGTACGTTTTCAATACAATGCCCAGGCTTAAACTAGCTTAGCTCTTTTCTCTTGCTTTCTTTATCGTGGGAACTGGACTACGTTAGTTCGCCATCACAGGAAATGAAAACCATCTCACTTTTTGCGCCGACTTGCAAATTAGTTAAGTGGAGACTAAAGTATACATCCAGCTGCCATTTTTAGTTTTTCTGTGGCGAGCTCCGGCGTAAAGAAATAACATCGCACAAGACGCTTGAGTAAAAAAGCCAGATGATAATAGCAAAACAAAGCAGAAGGAAAAATCGCCATTACCCATAATCAACATGTATTGTGGTTCTGACTTTTTATTCTAAGAATGGAACCCTAAAGTGAGACCATTAAAAAAGCTATTGAGCAGTAGACGTAGTACTCTTATCTTTTTCTAGGCGTTTTTCAATAATTCAGAAAATTTGTAATTTAGCTTGACTGATAAATGTTTATCTCCCATAACAAAGGGAAAGCTTTTAGGAGCGTCCTATGGAACAATGGGCGAGCCACGTAAGAAGGCGGGAATAGATGGGATCGGTTTACTTACTCTTCCTGGAGCAATTAAGCAATCTCTTTTTTAATACGTTTTGTGGAGATACGACAATTTAAAATGTGCTCACTATTTCTTGGAGTACCTTATCTAGACTTCCAGAAGATGCTGATAAGTATTTGCATCCCGCTTTTTAGGGTCTTTTTTTAGGCTCTAATAGAAACGTGACACTCCAGAGATTAGGGAAATTTAAGGTAATGACATCAGATTAGAAAAGCTATTTTTCTTGATAGAAGTTCTGTTTTCCTTGTTTTACAGTGCAGTCTTTTACCAGTGTTTTCTGTGTGCTTAGCGACCGTAATTAGTGAATAATTCTTCCTTGTTTCACATTCATTTATTATCGTATTTTAGTCATTATTGCGGCATGGATTTTAAAAAAGGACAACAGTTCTTCAGTTGGAGAGAAATTCAAGTTAACTTTTTGTTGGGTATCAAAAGAAAAAAATATATAGATCATTATATACTATCACAAATGAAGAGAAATTGTAAGATTTGTGGCTCACCTACAACGTATATTTTGGGTACCTTTAGCAACCTTCATTACGGGTACAAAAAACATATTTATTATATTTTTTATTGCGTTCCCGGTTGGTCATTTAATATCGAGGTCCTTCCGTTGTAAGGTTATATCTTATTTTCAATAAATTTGGCTTATGGGGCAGATTAAAAAGTATAAACTATTCTAATTGTGTTCGGAAATTAGTTTTTTGTAAAAGAAGACTTTATAACTTCTATCAATGCAATAGTTTTAATGGCAAGAAGAAATGTAAATAGAACTAAGCTTCCAAATAATATTTAGTGTATTTTTATAAACAGTCATTAAAATTCCCTTGTTCAGTGAATTACGTGTTGCTCGACGAGCATGTTTATTGCTGGAAACTGCTGTTTTCATATTTTTTCTTATTGTTTTCATCAGCTTTTACTTTCATTTTTGTTTTGTTTTTAAGTTTACACGACAATATTCGTGAAAAAAAAAACTTTTGCAAATATAAAATTTCAAGCGTATTATTTTTCTCTATTTCTTACCCGGAAATATCTAATCTTATTCTGGCGAAGTCAGAAATTATTTAAAGGGATTATCTATTTCACTTCATAAGCTGATTATTCAAGTCGTTCCAAGTGTACATCATGGCTGAAAATATCGGGGTGAATCTTATCTAGTGCTGGCATTAAAGTAATATGCTTGGCAAACGAAAGCTATTCATTTTTTTTTTTCGACAGGTGGGCGCAAAATGAAATACGGACTGAAATGAACATCTCCCTACGAACAACTTGGCAAATAGTCCGGATAATTGAAAATACAATTATAGAAGAACGAATTTTTCATCAGTTCATGCCAAACACACAAATTAGAAATGCCATTTCTAGTAAAATATTATGTGTACATAAATATATTGATCTTGAAGGTTAATAATAACAAGTCATCAAAACGTAGAAAGCGGCGTCCTCTTGGAATGAAGGAAGAATTAACTTTTTTCCTCTTCATCTTATTTTGTGGAAGAAATTTTGCATAAACTGATGAAGTAATAATGTTCATTTTTTTTTTTTGTTTTTTGGCACCATGCCAAATAGTACCACAAGGGCCCAAAGAATATTTTTGCGATACATTTAAATATTATTTTGCAGGCACCTTACAAAAATCACCTCCTTGTGCTTAAAACATTTTATATAAGTATAAGAAATTTAAAAGCTACAATAGTATTTGAAAATTCATGTATAAAGCTCGCAAAACACAAGCTAACATTGACGTTCAGAATTGACTGCTAAAACCAAATAATTTTGCTTGCTCTCCCATTTTGGTTTACCTAATTTTTAGTGTAATATCAACGTTTATTAACTTAGATCACCTTCTTTCGTCTATCCATCCATACAAACTGATATAGCTACTCGCATACATACAAAAAATTTATATTGATCTTTATGTTGGCTTTCTACGTCGAACGAAGTGTTTCCATAGATTTTAATATAATTTAACAGAATAACGCCCAACATTTTAGCGTACCAAAAATTCAGAAATCAATTTCATAATTTCGCTGAATTTGTGGGCTGATTCTCGCTTATAGAAAACAAATTCTCTAAATTCGATAAAATGTTTGCTCGACTACTTTACTTGTTTCGTTCGCTTTGGGTGAGAACATAAACTGCCCGAGAGCAAACATCAATAAACAAATCTTTATATTGGGAAGTAAAGAAAATATCTCAAAGTGTTGTCATTGCTAAAAATTTCTAGGGAAGAATACATGGTTTATATCCACTTGTGGCACGTCTGTTTTAATCTTTTTTCCGCTGTTCAGTAGTCCATGAAATTCAAATAGTTTAACTACGGGCACACCCCTGGACAGGTACATATATGTATTCATTTATTCAGATATCTTCATTGAGCTCAATTTTAGGATTTTTGCCTAGCAAGGGTAAGATATATTTTCAAATATCAGTTATATTTCCAAAAGAAGTAAGTTCGATTGCGCACATCTACAGTTCCAAGAAACTAAATGCAAGAATTTGTTCGCTCATATTACTTTAAAGCATTGTAGCTCGTTTTCCGGAATAGTACCTGCTTTGCCGGCTAAATCGAGGGATAAGTTGCATAGAAACAAATACCAGATAAAAACTTCACTTTTTTTGGTGACGGCTTGTTCAATGTCAGCCCGTCAAAAATTGTCAAAGGAGTCATGTTCAATTAAACGCTCAATGGTTGGAACATCTGCTCCGATTTCTGCTCGATTTCAGTTTGTTGTCTCGCATAAAAAATATATATATTTTCCTCGGATATTCACTGTTCTAATTACAGCGAAAAAAAATTGAGTTAAATGTAAGTTCTCTAATAAGAAAACTCTGCAGAAATTCTTTAAGAAAACAGAAATGATATATATATTCTGAAACAAAAAAAAAAACATCTTTTCGCTTTCGACTTAACATCCACTTTCCGTTTTTCTTTTCACTTTACGGCGGCGAAATCAAACAATTGACTGCCGAAAAGCCCACATAAAACAAAGTCAAACATAACCTAACCTAACTTGTTAAGCGAGAAAATATTTTCCTAACTATTTATCGAAGAGAAATTTGAGTCAACTGTTTCATGTTTCACTGTTTGTATTCGAGAGGTTAACTCGACAGAAAATAACTGAGTTTAAAGTACTTTATACTCGCACACAAATGCTTTATTTAGTTTTTCCATCTGTGAAGGTCACAGAGATTTGTCTTTCTGCCTCGAGAAACACCGAAGTGTATGAAACGTTCGAAAGCGGGACAAGACGTAAGTGCACGAAACAGTCATTTAAACGAGGCATGATAAGTTTTACTTGTTATATTCATCTGGAGGAAAAAATCTACTTTTTTAAATGCATGATACGCAGGAAGTTCAGCAATTAAAACTACTGTAAACATCGCGACTTGATATATCTTGAATTGGAGAAAACAAACGAACGACGATTATGCCTTACGAAAAGTTTCTCGCCGGCAAGACGAGAGTAAATAGCCGCCAGCAACGGTACAAAGGCTCGAGAAATTTACGCAGAGTTATCTCAAATATTTCTTAAAAAGTGACTCGGAAAAATACAGTTTCAAACACTATCAACTAAACGAGGATTATTTTTCATCAAAGAAAATGTCTTAAACCTTTATTAAACTTTGCTATTTTAATCTCATGAAGTTGACACACGGATTTATGGATTAGCGTCTCTTTCTTCATAGCATATCGATAGCATTGAGCTTTACTCTTGGATTTGAGGAGAGATGGAACCGTATAAAATAAGTTAATGTGATTAGCTGATAGCAATTCAGTTTTAACTAAATAACAAAGCTTTCTATAGCGACACCACGAAAATTTCTCTCTTGTCAAGTTACTTTGTTGCTGAGTACCTTAAATTATACTTGCTATAGTCCAGTATAACAACAATAATATATTCCCTGCATTTTGTTTTGCGTTAATACCGTTACAACATTATCCTCAAAACCTCTTATTCATACATATAAGCTTCTCCCTCCTTCATGTTTTCAAAAACCTCTTAGTGAACCTGCAATGCAATAACAAAATAAAAGAAAATAGTCAAGCGATAGGTTGCATTAGAAATAAAAATAGTGCAATTGCTGAAGGAAAAAAAGGACCAGTTTTGTAGATGATAAATGAAAAAAGAACTTACTATTTTAAAATATTAATTCAAGAACCTGACCCATTTAGGGCTTTTTCTCATGATCTCTGTAATAATTTGGTTGCCAAGCAAGGTTTGATCCCCTCAAAGCTTCCACTGCACAAACACAAGACATATGAAGGAGAATTGATGGCTTATTTTACAAACATCCCACTGTAAGATAAACTGCAAATTACCGACATTTTAAAGTTTCTAAATTACAAATGACTATAACTCTTCAAGGAAACAAGGCGTTGGTCAATTCACAATGAAGAAATAAGAATTTAAACCGAAAGAAAATTTAAAATGAAAAGGTGAAAGTTAGAAACATATTCTTGAAAGCCACTGAGTAAACATGTCACGTTGGTGGAATGGTCCCTTTCTTCTAAAAGACAAAAACTGATGTTCTGTTGTAATAAAACATCGCTAGAATTCGCGGTTGAGACCTATAAAAGCAATTCGCAACATAATTTTTTGTGTGGGACAAGAACTGCACAAAAATAGGACATTGCAGTGAAAACATTTTAGAGTGGAAAGGAAATTGCAATTTTACAGCGACAGCTGGAAAAACAATTTAATGCTTTCGAGACAGATCTTCTTAGGTCATGATGTTTTAAAAAATTAAAACTCGAAATGTTCTTCGCTAAGTCAATTTCAAGGAAGCCGCATGCATTTTTCTATATATAAAAAAAATAGTAACACACAAAAACAACTATTGATTCCAGTCTCTAGAAAGTTTTATACTGCCCATGCTAAAATCTATCTTGCCATGAATAGGTAACGCCCTGTAATAATGCACGTGTGGTCAGATAATTCCTTATAGCTAATTTTTCAAAGAACACACCGATTTATTCTGAGATGTTTTCCCAATATTGTTTCCCATTTTCTTGTTTCACGCTTCCCTTTGCTACTGAATTTTGTTTGGTCACATATTTAGCACTGTCATCGTTAGCAATTGTATGCCTTTGAACTTGCACAGTTCAAACATACATGTTCGGCCATGTTTATTTGTTTGCCTTGAGTTCTGCCGGATAAATATATAATTACAGCTCTTCTTCAACGCACAAGTGATGTTTTCAAAACATCAAAACATAATCTTCGACTAAAATTGTCCCCAGAAGGGAAAGCTATTACATGGGCAGGGAAAAACGACGAAATCGGTTTTTATTATCACGAGCAACTGCCCAGGGAAGGAGGACTTTGTATTTTTCAGCTCACTGATTCTGGTCAGTTTTGCAAATTTCAAACTAAGAATTTTTTAGCTGACTTTAAGTCAGTTGGAAGCTGGTTTTACTATCAGCATATTTCAAAAACAAAGTAACAAAAAGCGAGTAATATTTAGTCGAACGAATCTCGTAAGCAATTAGTTGATGTGACATGACAAATCCTGTTAGAAGCCATACAAAATTCAAGCTAATTTTACTACAAGGTCTGAGTCATCTTTCACTTTCAGTGAAATGACTCATGCAGCCACTGTTCGCCTTTTGAGATTAACGTGAAGTTTGGTTACTGACAAGAGCTTTAGGATTTAACGTAAACAAAAGATAAGTCAAGTTTTTAACAGCGAAGAAACTGTTTAAAGGATTCTGCTTTTAGTTTTCTCTTAACTTAATATTTTCACGATGACTGAGATTTCTCGGGCAACGAATAAAACCAATCCAAAGACAACTAAGTTTATGAGATTAATTTCGATTACTTTTTATTTTATGATGAAGGCGTATAACCTGATAAACAGCGACAACAACATTTGCCATACCTTTCAAGTTCTTTTGTCCATCTTTTAGCCACGTGCATACCCGGTAGCCATAAACGTATCAATTTCAGCACAGCTTAAGTTCTCTTCTGGTCACCAAAAGGGTTCTCTTTCATTGAACCACTAAACCACAGAGAAAGAAAGAAAACATTAGAAAACCTTCAATGGATAAGTGCTCTTGAACAACTTGTGTTAAGGCGTTTCTCTGAAACTGTAGTCGATATGAAAGAGCCGGAAATTTCTTGGTCGCTCCGGCTTAACTTTTGAATAAAACAACAGCGGGCGCCGTTCTTGACAGAAGCACACAAAATGTAGAGACCATTTATAGTTTAGCTCAACTGAGTTGTGTACTTAACAATATTTTTCCTCAGCCAGCAGTTGACTGTGTAACATGCAAATATTTAACTCATCAAGTTGAATCACTGGTTCGCAAAGTTTGCCCGCACTGTAAACTTTTCTACTTGGCCAGTGTTGTTTCTGTTTACTAGCAAGAAAAATATTAGAGAACACTCGTAGTTAAACATGACAAAAGTAACTAATCGCTCACACTTTACATTTAGATACCGCCATAATCTCAACAAATTGCGGCGTTTTCAGCCAGCTTCAATGTTTTAAAGCACATCAGGATTTATTGTATAGTCACTGAGTGTTGTTCCAAAGCTAAATGCTGGGATGTTTACGTTGGCGACAACAAAATCTTGGTTATTGTTATCACAAACATTTCTGATAGCTCAAGGACCTCACTGACAGCGGTCGCAGTGTTTAACCCACCGCATTTCTTAGTTTGCAAAACCCCTCCTTCGCTAATGTCGCCATTTCCTTAGCTCATTTTCGAAACTTCCTTCCTGGATGTTAATCTTTTCGAAATGAAACACGAGCGAAACAACATATGCTAGGGAAAAGGTTTTGAGTTTAGCGACATGCTTATTGTTTCAGGTTAGAAAACTAAACAAGCCTTTGACCTCAAGAAAAATATAGCCTGCGAGCAGAGACGTCTGCACGCTGGCTAGAAAAATACAGTATACTAGTGGCAAGCGAAGGAGGGCTTGGTTTATTCAAGATGGGTGGTCGCGTTGTTTGCTCACAGTAAAACGATTGATTATCATACACTCGTCCACAACTCAGTGAGGCGCGTGTTTAGGAAATGTTCTAAGAAAATATCGACTTAGTTTCAAGTTTCGTTTATTGAACAACCCCTCGATGAAAATAACCAAAACTTAAATTGCATTAATACCGGATGAATTTACACGCCAATTTCGTCGTGAGGCCAGCGCTTAGGCTGACCTCAAAGCATCTTGGAGCCATCTACAAGAGTAATCTATCTTAGTCCATCCCTGATGAAAGGCAATCCGCTTTTAACGTCAAGTCTTAAGTTTAGGCACAGTCGCGTCCCCCAATAAATTACAGCAGACACGAGTTGCGATAAGATCAAAAAGGAAATTATGTTGCGACGGCAGCCGAATAAATTGATGGTACCAGTTCGCGTTTTCGTTGCAAGCAGACATTATCACAAAGCAGCTTTTACAGATGTTTTCGCCGGGATACTTTCGTTTCCTTAATAAAAAGATGTCGGCTATTATAAACCGCTTGTAAACTAAGAGAATTTAAAACGAGTTAAATCTAGGTCACGAAAAGTTAACGTATAAAATATTGATCCTACCATTACTAACAACGTATCATCTTCGTCTTTGCATTTTAAAAAACTTTCTCGTGGTTCCTTAGGATTGCTTCGTGAGATTCACTAAGAAATAAATAAGCTTATTCATTCATGTTTTCTAACGCTACAGAGTACACTTTCTACGAGGATTAAAACAGAGAAAATTAGTTTTTTCTTGTATCCATAATTTAGCAAAGTAAAACATATAAACATAACTATTCAATAGTTTTTACTTGAACGTCAGTAGTAATTAAATGAAAGCGAAAATATGACATCTATTCCCGTAAGAAAATCTCGGCATTTTCAAAAATTATGTCTCTTAAAAACACGAAATAACTTGACCCAACTTTGAATATAACGTGCAGCTTAATTATGGCTCGTGTGCCCTAATATGACCAGAACAAAAGCCCATTGTTTTCAAATCAACATTCAAACATCTCTCCTTCCCGACGTTTTCAAATGCGATTGAATTCCTTTAAAACTAAGAGCGAGATGCCGCCTCGCTTGGGCCGGTGTGACGGGTTTCATTAAAAGATTTCGGAGCCTTTGATAACCGGCTGTGAAATAAAGCGAGTTTAAATTAGTTTCAAGGCACGAATCGTCCGAAACTCTCCTCAAAATTTCGGCTCCCCGCCTTAATCGCCCGCGGCGAATTTTTGTAGCAGATTTCTTGTTAACTTCGATCGAAATTCGCCAAGTTAGATTCGTTTTATATGAAAGAAATAGGCGGATTGCTACAATCGCTGAACAGCACCTTCCGGATTTACTAAACGTTCATTTCGCCGACCATAGGTGATAAATATATTACACACTTAATACTGAATGCCATGATTTCTTTTCTCTTTTTCTTTCCCGGAACAATGCTTGAAAACTTCTTCGCAACAAAGAGACAACTCTGACACGAAACTTATTTCATGGCGTGTAAACCACAATATCACGCTTTAGTTCATATCACACGGCCAGGTTATAACACGCAATAAACGTACCTCAACATGTGTTGTTGTTGGTAAATCCGAAGCGGGAGTTTTCCAGACGATTAAACTAAATCGTAGCTTCGCTGTAAAACGCATCAGCGTTTCGGCAGCGTTTTAAGCAGAGTTTCACGCCGCTCTAGATCTCATGAGGGCTATAAAAATCGAACCGAGCACATCCGCGGTGATCGAACTGTCACCTCATCAAGATTTCGAGACCGATGAAGTTTACGGGCGAATGTGAATTCAAATGAAGGGCTGTCTTGATGTTTTTACGTCGTGTTTCATTGTTGAGTATCCTTCAGAAGTTTATAATCCGCTTACGTGACGAACACACAGCTTAGCAGCGGTGCAAAGGCGGTTTCCAAAACGGTTACAAACTTGAATAAAATCGAGCGCAAGCTCGCACTTGGCCGAGATCTGAGAACTGTCCGAATCACAGAAACAATAGAAAGGCCTGATTACCATGAGAGAGTTAGCAAAACTGACTAAAACGGTCGCCGCCTGACTGAACTCAAAAGAATGGACCGCTTTTTCCCACGGAAATTTCGCTCGAGCTGGAAGAATATGAATTTGTAGCAGATATTAACGTTACCTTAAACGTAGTCGCATTTCTATAACTCTTGATAGCTTCTTGTAAGATTTCAGCTTACGTTTAGCTTGAACATCTTGTCGCAATCCCAACTGAACGGCGGCCCGCGCGCGATGCGCCCATAAACTGCGTTATCAATCATTCAATGTATTTTCTGTACTAATAACGCGAGACTCTCTGTGTATATAGGGGGCTGTTAAACTAACAACAGTCGACTTTGGGCAGTCAAGAAATTTGATCCTCTGAAAGAGGACTTCTTTAAACACAGGTTACAAAGTTTACGAAGATTGGCTTGTTGACTGCAAGAGCCATTCACGTTGTGTTTGACTGTTTTGAAAGTTGCATGTTAGAGCTGACAGCGCGGCTAAGCTAGCACACACTACACTGACCCCTAATCTATCATCGCATCAATGATGAGTAAACGACTATAGGGGTTTTTCTAAGAATTTATTTTCTCGTAGACCGCTGCTATTCGAAGCAAAAAGGAAATTAAAAAAAGGCTTGGGCCGAAAATCATAGAGAGGGATGGCAGATGTAAAGAGCTATCCGTCAAAGGGACCGCTAGTCTTTCGGCGAACTGTTCTGACACCTTTACTACCTGTTCCATCCAGGAAAAAGTCTCTCAAATTCTATTACTGCTTGTAAAGTGGTTTTCGCACTTCGTAATAGATCTGCCACAAGTTTATATTTACAACCGGGCCACATAAGGGGCACGTTTCTCCACGGCGCGGGAATATTGATGTTTTTTTTAGCATGCGCGTTCTTAAATCTCAGGAACGCGTTCTTCAAGTTTATACCCTCGCTTTGCCAAGTATTTGTCAAAACTGTTACGGCAAATGTCGTTCTGTTGATTACTTTTAATTAAAAAATCTCGCATTTGAAGGCTGTTGGCTCACCCTGCCAGCCGATAATAATTAATTTAACTTCGCTTCTCAACAAGCTCGAGCTTTGCTGTTCTAGATCGACACACAAGACAATATACGTCAGGACAACTGTTCGTTAAAAATTTATTTCGTTGAACTAACAAACTGCTGTTTGGGCAAGACTGTAAATTTACAAAACCTTTCCCTGCTTATATAAATAATGGTAAATGTAGTGTTAAATACACAGTTGATATGCGAACCGCTAACCACCGAAGCAGTCTCGACCGAATAACTCGGTCGTGTGGAACTATTTCTCGCTATTCGTTTGCCCAACAGTGAAAACCACTAACTAACTTACTATCGATATGACGTTTTGGTTTCGCAACATATGTTTGAAATTTTTAAATTTATCCCAAAAAGTAACTTAAACGATCACGTTTTTAGAATAATTCGGTTTCAAAATATTTTGATTTTCTACATTCATTCTTCTTAAAATACTGCGCTATATAATCACAGTGAGCTGGCGACTGAATAAAATAGTACAATCTATATTACACTTAATATAATTTTCTTTTTCTTTCATAAAATTTTCTCTGATTTTAAGCGCTACTATTTGCTTCTTTCAGACGAGGGAAAAAAGTCTATTTGACATATAATCAGCGGAATCACTTTGGAATTTAAGTATTAATTCATATACACTGGCAAAGTGTATCATCAAAGATAACACAATTTACAGGACGCTCCAGCGCGCCCTGCGGCAGAATTTAAACGTTCCTAGTCCTGAGTCAGGATAAATATGTTCAGTTTATGAAAGGTTTGAAAAGCCCGCGATTCCCGCACAACTTGACGGTGTAAACACACATCCTTGGTAGTAAGGACTTGCTTCTGTTGTGATGGGGTTAGAATCGTATGGTTTAGGCAGTCCTAGAGATGACATGCTCATAGAAGAAGACATTCCTGCGGGGTGATACGGGCTGAAATGCATCGGATCGAAGCCTCTGAGATCCGCTTCGTGTTCGGACGCAATGATGTTCTTGATGGCGAATGGATGGTTAAAAGATTTGTTCATAGACATAGACCCCATTGGACCCATTCCCATGGCTCCCATGGCGCCCATAGCGCTCATAGCGCTGTAAGGAGACGGTGCAAGAAAGCTAGGAGCACCTAAACTCTTTGGTCCTTGAACTTTCTGGTGATGCATCGACGAGACAACGGGGCTGAGTAAGCCGGGTTTGGGAAGGTCACTGAGGCTCGGTTTCTTGTCCGCTTTGAAGCGCTTCTGCCGCCGAAGGTAGCAGCCGTTCTCGAACATGTTGCCGCAGTCTGGATGCAGTGTCCAGTAGCTCCCTTTGCCGGGTCTGTCGGGCGAGCGAGGGACTTTGACGAAGCAGTCGTTGAAGGAGAGACTATGCCGAATGGAGTTCTGCCACCGCTGTTGGTTTTGTCTGTAGAACGGAAACAGGTCCATTATAAACTGATAGATCTCGCTTAACGTTAGCATCTTGTTTGGCGATTGTTGAATGGCCATCGTGATGAGAGAAATGTACGAATACGGCGGCTTGGCGTGAGTATAACTGCGGCGGTAGACCTTCTCCTTCGCCTGCTTACTTTTTCCATCGTCCATGGGATGGCCTTGTGTTTGCGGGTTTCCAACTCCCATAGCGGCTGCTGGATTACCGGGATTCATTGCTTCCATCATGATGTTGACTTTGCGCTATTCCTCAGCAGGTCGCGTCGATTCTAAACTCTCTCGTAACTGAACTTGGCGAAGTTTCGTACTGTCCCGTAACGTCCTTCTGCCGCGGTGACTAGCGTAGATTACTCTTTCCTCCTAGCAATAAAGAAGTTTTATTTTTAGTGACAGTGCGTAAACAGGCTTAACGTGACACGTCGGGTAGCCCCGCCCTCCCCATTGTGCCATGGAAAAAGGCCTTTGCAGCCTTTCGCCGTTTATTGACATAGCAGCCTTTGCGACCACCCGTGGGGGACATTTTATTAAAAGTTGTGGGGTCCATTATCGCTTGTCCATCACGAAGGCTTACAAACAAATTGCCGTTTCATGAATGAGCAAATACAATTATTTCGATAGGACTCTTTATGATTCGGCCCTATCTCGTATCCTTAATGTCAACACTATGCAAAGATCACCATACTCGCGGGACAAACTAAACATTAACATGGAAGAAGATGCATAGGTGCTGATATCTTTGAAAGGACAGGAAGGAGAGTTAGATAGAAGCGGTAAAAGCCCTCTGTCATTACACAACACATTAAAAGCGTTAAAACAGTTCACGTCAAAAAACTGACCGCTCGAAAAAAGGGGGCGCTTAACATTCTTTTGGAGCATAGATGTAACCTAGGTCCTGTCAGCCTTATGTTGGTCTCCACAATTAGCATAACAACTGCGAACATAAATTCCACAAACAAAAGCAATTACCACTGGAATCCGGGATTTTCATTTGCTATGTTTTTCGTATTTTTTTTTCTTCTTCATCTCGCGATTCTCTAGGAAGCGGCTTTGGGGCCAATTGTGCGCGCGCGTATTTCTGGTTAGAAGGAAGCAGCTGCTTCGCTTTATTGTTGCCATGCGATTTTGCGATCGTTGTACCATACATTGGTATTATCGTTACTTTCGGTGTATGCATTTTGTTTTGAGTTTGCAAGGCTCATTATCAGGCGCCCGGGAAAAACGCGCAGTGAACGAAAAACACAAAAAATCGCAGTTTTATTTAATAAGTTTTGCTAAACTGCTGTCAAATTCGACCAATCGCATGGCTTAATTGCCTGAATCGACAATTCACGATCGTCATGCAAGCGAATTTAGGCACAGCACGCACACGGTAAATATTTTTATTTAGGATGTTCCTGTTGGTTAACACGGGCTTTTAGCTCGCGATACAAATCAGCGACTTTTTTCTGCGGTCGATTGAGCGCGTGGGACAGGAGCAAAAATGTAAAATTTTTAGAACCAATTTCTCATTTCCGGAACTGAGGCAATTAATTAACAAATTCGCCTCGCGTCAATCATTTCACAAAAGCCATTTCCAGGTGCCTCTGACGACAGCTGTAGATTATTATTACCGCGAGGGTTTGAAATGAGTTGAGTGTATTTCTTGCCGCCTAATCTGAACGGGACATATTAAACGCCATATCCTCAATATTTTACGAGTCCGTAAAGACCGTACTAGAAAGGGCCTGAGAATTTGAAATGCAATTAAAAATCTTCTTCTCACGTGCAGGTTTATACTGCGGGACAATTCCGTCTTCATGAAATGAGCAATCGAACATTATGAAGTATTGATTGTCCAACTTAACACTGCTAGCCCTCGCAAACATATATTATTTGGTTGTTTCCGATTTTCGGTGTTTAAGGATTCTTTTTCTAAATGTTTGCCTCCCCAGGTCTACAATCAATATTCTAGTATTAACGAGCTTTCTTCAGGGTAACGAGACCGTTTGAACATTTCCACTGGAGTAGTTTCAATAATGCTCAATTTATCATGTTTATTCAATGCCGGCCGACATTATCTGTGTGTCGAAATGGCTTGCATTGTATACTGTTTGCCGCAATTTAGGTTTTATTGCCCTATCTGGGTCAGCTGAGAAAAGTGCTTTTGTTTAGTCTTGGTAGTTCTTCCAAGCGCAATATACTGCAGTGGGCCTGAAACCAAACGTGACACCGAAGGATTAGAAAGGACTTTAGAACGACAATTCCTTTAATGCTAAGGGCTTTAATGAACGCACAAAACTTAAACTTCGAAGTTGTCTTGCACGATTCCTCATTTAATTGGCCACGCTTTAAAATACCGCAATTCTTTTTGTTGTACCAAGCCGTTAGTTTAGCCGTGCTTTTCAATGAAGAAAGAAGCCACCCCAATTACGCACGTCATTCTTTGTACGCCGGCTTTCTTTAGAAAATTTAAGTGATGGTTAGAACCCTCACAGCCTTATTGAAATAAAATGTGTCCTGGGCTCCGAAGCGTTTATCAGTCATTACTAAAAATCGTTTCCATCACTCTTTTCCTGACTGGTTTGGTCGAACATTAGGGAGGAATCGAATTTTGCGGTTAAATTTAATTTGTGTGGCACACCTGTCAAGGGTGCTTGCGTTATAACCTTGCTTAATGTTGGTTTTCTGCTAATCTCGCTAAACTTGTTCCTTTTATTCAATAAGAAAAGGAAATACTCGACAGCCGACGAGCAATTGAAACACGCGACTAATTGGAATGATTTCACCTCCAATTGTCCAAGTTTCTGCAAAGTTTTCATTAATTTTTACGCTTCTTCAATGGCCACACATCCCAACCCCGCCAAAAATTAATATCATCTACTTTAGACCGAACCGGCTAAAGAACCGCGATTATAATACGAATTTTCGCGACTTCTCGCTTTAGATTTTCGCGAAATAAATAGGTTATTTCATTTTTCTAATAAGGAAGAGAGCTGTCAACTTTGGAAAGTTTCCCTTCTGTTTGAAAAATGAGCTTAAAATTTAATATGTCTTATGCGACTTTTGAAAGGTAAACAACTGGCAACGCTATTAGGATGGAGTAAAGAGTTTTGCCATTAACTGCTATGGAAATTTATGACAAAAGTCGTTGCGTTCATACAAATTATTTGCCTTGCCCTGAAATCGGTTAACACGACCTAAAATAATCTTATCTGGCCCTATAAATTATAGTGAAAAAGCGAGTAAATATTTCGTAGTTTATAAAGCAGCCACATGAAGACCTGAATGGTCGAGTGTTTGTTATTCGTATACTGAGAGAATGAAAGAAACGTTTAAACGATTAAGTGAATATTTTATGGTCGAAGTTGCTTAAAGGAAATCCATTTAGGAGGTGGCCATAAGAACGCGATAAGAGGCAGTTGAAGCCTAGGAGGTATTTTTAAACCCACGTTTGACAGTTTTTCTGCGTGCAGGAAAAGGAAAAATTCGTGAAATTCTGTGGTAGCTAATTCAAGCTAACAAGCGCGATGATAGACATATCGATAGTGATCCGCAAGATATACAGAGGTCTCTAAATATTTGAGGTATCCGGTAGAATGTCAGCAAGCAACCTAAAACCGTGTCTTTAGAGAAGCTTTAGAGCAACACCCATCGATTGAACGAAGTCGCGGCGTAATTTGAAATTCATTGTGTTTGCTTGGCGCGTAAACTGGCATAAACCATATTGAACAGGCGATGTTCGGTTATGCGACTTCAGGCGCAAATAACTACAGTTATATCGGATTTTGATCTTCAGATTCGATGACAAAAAGTAAAGATATCTGTTTGCCCTGAGGCGCTTAATTACGAAGTACTTAACAACCTCTTTATAAATCAACCTTTAATCCTTTTAGAAAATCTTTCAGTAGAAAACACAGTGCTCAACCCCTTAACCGTTCAACCGATTCACCGCAGTCAATGGCTTTAAAGTTCATTTTAGTGGTCCTAACAAAATGCGATATCAAGCTTAAACACAACAGCAGGACCGTTCTGTGTTTTCTTCGATTTAGTTTAGTATACAGTTAGCTTTCTTCAGCACACAATCATATCAAATTTACAAACACGGCTCGACAAAACAGTCCAAATATTGGACCGAGAAAAAAATGAAAACACAACAAGTTATATAGAATTGCTTACATAACAAGTAGAACTTCTAAACGAAAACGTATTTTGCCGTGAGAAAACTGCGAGCGTTTTTTACCTACGAAACCTAGTTTGTGCATTAAGTAAAAACAGGAAAATAGATTTTCGTCAGTTGGTTTGGGAAGACGTTTTCAGTTATCTTAACCGCTACATATGGGGAGTGAACATTTACCCTTTGAATTTGCATTTCTCAAGCTACGAGTCAAGATTTACTTTGGTTCGTGTTGTACTTTCTTAACTGTTCAAACTTACACGGCGGCAAACTTATCAACATTTAACAACCAGCAGACCCCTTGTTTACTCTCTGGCGCTAGCAAGCCTAGCGCAACGTCTTCACTAAACTGTTACCTATGTTTCTCTTCTAGGCTATTAAGTTTTCAATTGTTATAAAACACATTATCGGCTCCCGAGTTACTACAGACAGTTTTTGTACATAAAAAATACGTTAGGAAATTGCGGAAAAACCGTGAGCTTACCTTTAGAGTTATAGTTTAACTTTTTGTTTGTTTTCAGTAAAATATCTTTTCTCTTACAGTTCTGATTCCCCTGTGTTGGGTTATGAACTCTTGTATTTCTTATAAGTCGCTAGCTGACCTTAAAACTGACTTGGAAGCTGTAAAAGTCCCCCTTTATAAACTAGCCTTTGTGATAACAGTAGCTTCCTACAAAATAACCTCGTCCAATTAAAATTCACAAGCGCCTTAAGCAAACCTCCCCTGGTCGATAACGATTGGTTAATGGCAATCGTATTTTCATGCTAAACATTTCACTTTTCTTGACACTTGGTCAATGTTTGACTTGTCTCGTTTTTTTACGTATTGTTCCTCCGCTCAGATTTAGAAGTTTGGTCGTTTTCCCGTCAATGTTCAACTCAGTCGCTTTGTTGTTTATTTGTCACGTAATGATTTTTTCTTTGTCGGCAAAGCTTATTTTTGTTTTCAATGAAACACTGGCATATTTGCGGCTCAAACATATTCAAGTGTACCAACAAAGAAAACCGAAGTCGATTATTTTTCCTCAGATTAGCTAAATAAAACTTTTTTTTACTGTCAGTCACTACCCTTGCTATCTGTAATTGCAAAGAGATTAACCCAAGACACTTTATCAACGCTTCTAAATCCAGTCTCATATGTGGAATTCTCATTAAAACTACTAAAAAAATTATTGCTTTTTTCCCTTTTCTTGTTTTCTTATAAATGCGTAATATAACAAGTTAGAATTGTGCGCCCGTGGTTTTGTTAAACAAACAGATTTATTAAGCGTATTGGTAGTTCGGGAAACACACTGCCTCTAATACTATTTCATTATTCTTTTCATAAACTCTTTTATGTGTGGTTACCGCGATAAGGTGAAAGAAAAATAGTTTTTAATGAGACTTAAGCCCCAGGTGAATAACCGATTAAGAAGGTCTTAAACATTAACTGTGTACTTGGGAAAAATTGAAAACTCGTTGTATTTGGCTTGAAAAAACGATCGTCATAATTTTAAGAGATTGCAACGTGTCTTTGTTTGTTTACTCAAATCAGAAGTCGTTTTGACGCAGAAGAGTGACAAGTCGCAATCCCATGAAAGATATGTCGAAATAAACCTCAAAATTTTCATTATCGTAAATTACCATCGGCTATACTCTAACATTTCCCAAACGGTTGCCCTTGGAAACAGAAAATTTTCTTGCGTAAAGGTTCTTCCACTCTCTTTTTAAATTCATAGTGTAAATAAACATGATTCGTCCGAAGTGAACCTATTTCCTCGTTACCAACATTACTACTTGTCGTTCTGCTTTATCCGCGAGCGCAATTTTTGGGCATTTTCTTACTTTGCCAAATCTGATTTATTCAAAGCAATCCATTTTGCCATTAACAGATCCATGACGAAGCTAATCGCGACCAAGTTAATTTTACAGAAATTTTAGTTCATTTGCCGGTTAAAGATTTTGTTCGCCTTAACTCGTGCTCTGAAGTGAGGCGTGGGTTTCTTATCTGTTTTTATTCGCCGCGTGGCGAGACAAAAAACGTGTTTTCGGTATTAATCGCCTTTGACACCTGTTAATTTCAAGGCTGATAACCTTGACTTGAAAACTCAAAAGATACAACGGTTTTGCGCGGCTGAAAACTAACCCTCGATCATTGTAGGAACGCATTGTTCTTTTATGGCTTGGAAGGTAAGACGGACGTAACAAACAGCCAAGAAAGAGGAAAACAACGTTTCCAAAATAACTTTCGTCTTTATCTCATTTGAACAGATTTATCGGTTCTTTTGTAACACTGTAAATGAGTCCAAACATTAATGTCGGAAAGAAACGAAATTAATTTCAGCAGCTTTGTTCCGAACACCGTTTTATGCTGTTTTACATTTTTTGGTGTTTCATTATTAGAACTTATGCAATTCTTTGTTATTCCGTCTTGCTAGAAAACAAAAGAGTGTTTACACAGCCTTTCGCTTGAAAAGACGCGCGGTTAATACTTTGTCGATCGCCTCTGGTTACGTTCTTGTCTTAGTGGGTAACATGAGAATTTCGTCCCAGATAACAGCTTGTCCATTATCCCACTGCTAAGATCAAAAAGTGAAAACCAAAAATTCAACTCAGTTGCAAATTATCGAAAACAAAACAGCGCCACATGAAAGTAGTGCTCATTAACTTTCATTCAAATGTCACAACGTAGAATTTCGCCCAGGGACATATTAACTCTTTCACTCCCAGAGTCTGAACTATGAAGACATGAACTATTGTTCTAACTTTTGAGTCTGTGGATGAAATCCTATGGTGTGACCATTCAAATGAAACCTCTTCAGCAGTACTTTTGCATCAGGTACCATTTGTTCTAACTTTTGAGTCTGTGGATGAAATCCTATGGTGTGACCATTCAAATGAAACCTCTTCAGCAGTACTTTTGCATGGTACAATTTGTTTTTAAGTACCTTTCAGAATGAAATTTGGCATTTTTCTGGATTTTGATGTTCGGCACTCTTGGGAGTTAACGGGTTAACCTAACGGGACTGAACAGGGTGAACACTTCTGCTCCATAAAACAAATCGCGTGTAACGTGGTTGTAACATAAGTAAGTGTGGCCATTCAGTTACTGAGAAGCTATTAAAAAGGGAAAAAAGTGACTAAGGACTTAAAACTGGAGCGTTCTCGCTGAATATTTTACTAAAACGTCACAAAGAGCAATAAATTAAAAGGTAATAAATACTATGACTTGAGGCGGAGGAATGACTAAAATGACTTGTGTTGTTTTCTTGCTGATCTGTTAATACATGATCTCGGTTACATAGTTTCGAATCTTTGTGCATTTGAACGTTCTGCAAGTCTACAACTAACTCAGAAAATGAAAACGTTTTTCATTTTCTTTGAGTGTACCAACACGGATCACATGACAAAATGAGTTGGGTTTCGCGGGGGCGAAGTCTATAAACCACGTAATTTATTCCTCTGTAACATTTTTTTCACAGAGCATCATTGTAACTTCTAGATACAAAGATTTCAAAATCAAAGCGTAAAAAGAATACTGGCTTGACTCACCGGTTTGGCACCGAATGTCTCGTGTAAAAACAAGACTCTATATTCTCAAATGCAAATCAACAGGTGTCAGGTATAAAAAAACTTATTTAAAATTTTGAATTCTGGTTAGGGCTTCAGATGAAGAAATAAAAAACGCGCGAGTGCATTATTGAGTTATATAAGCACGCGGAGAAGTGCAGAGAAGCACGAGCCAAAGGCGAGTGCTTCTCGCACTTCTCGAGTGTTCTTAAAAATTCCCAAGTGCTTATATAACTCAACAATGCACGAGGAACAAGTTTTTTATTTCTTTTATAAAATAAAAACGGTTATAATGAACCTTACGTCACGCGAGTGCTTTATCGAGTTATAATGAACTCGGTTTAACCAATCCTAGCGCACGCATTTCCTTGAGCATTTTATAATACCTATTCAACGTTGAACCCATCTAAGTGCTACAGAAATACATTAAAATGCTTTGAATCGTGTAAGTTCTAAAAGCCAGCCTCTTCAGTGAGATACAGACGGCTCGAGTTTTATTTGCGTTGAAATATCTCGGGATACTAAATTTTTAATCCAAATATACAGCATGCAATATCATGAATGATTATATTATTATTAACTGAATCTAGAAAACTATTGTAACTTACCATATGATTTTGACCCTTAAACTCCCAAGAGTGCCAAAAAATAGAATTTCAAGAAAAACCCCAAAGTTCATTTTGTAAAATGTTGAAAAACAAATGCTACCGTGCAAAAGTACTGCCGAAGAGGTTTCATTTGAATGGTCCGTGACACCATAGGATTTCGTCGAGAGACTCAAAAGTTATAACTACACTACATGTCTCCATAATTCAGTGACTCTGGGATTGAAAGGGTTAATGGCAATGTTTCCTTACCATGAAGTGAATCTGGATGTGTGGTGCTTAGTTTGCTCACACTACATGTCTTCATAATTGACTTTGAGAGTGAAAGAATTGATCTATCAACTTTGTCAGAAGCACTTTGTTTATTCATTGACTTTGGATAAAAGCCCTTCATGATATAACATAACATGTTAAATATTTGCCGAATTATTCAAACTCTGATAGAGAAATGAGTGCATCTACCTTCGATATTCTTTGACAAATACAACACAACAATAAATCAGAACAGGTTGCTTTATGCAACAAAAAGAGCCCAAAGATATTTGTCGCAACATTTGATACTGAGGCAGAAGTAACAAAATATTCTTTAGCTTTCTTAAACAAAAGAATTGGTTATTTTCAGGCTAAAACTGACCTGAACTTCCTTTAACTAACACAGGACATTCATGGTTATTTGTTTGTATAGCAGTTTGACCACGTGCCGGCGGCGCTCCTTGACCCTTCAACTCCCACGAGTGCCAAAAATAAAAATAGAAGAAAAAATCCCAAATTTCATTTTGTAAAATATTGAAAAACAAATGGAACTATGCAAAAGGACTGCCAAAGAGGTTTCATTTGAATGGTCACACCATAGGATTTCATCCACAGACTGAAAAGTTAGAACAAATTGTACCATGCAAAAGTACTGCCAAAGAGGTTTCATTTGAATGGTCACATGTACACCATAGGATTTCATCAACAGACTCAAAAGTTATAACTACACTACATGTCTCCATAATTGACTCTGGGAGTGAAAGGGTTAATTACAATTTCATTGTCAGGAAAAATAACCTTATATAATCGTACCATTTTTTCATTTCATTGATCATTTTTCGAGAGACCAACGTGACTGCATCTTGTAATATAAAGCTTAACTGGCGCAAAGTTTCTTCTCTCAACACTATTTTAGCTGACAATCAACACAGGATTTTTTTCTTGAAAAATGAAGAATAAAAGAAAATTCTCATCAGTGACCGACTTTATAGTGATTTCTCTTCAGTTTCAATTCTAACACGTTTTCAAGCAAACAGGCGACAAGAATAAATGACAGTCATCAACTTGTGACATAGTCTTGAAGCAGCGCCAAAATTTAAGAGCTGATATTAACTGAGGAAATAAATAGCATTTTAATGGCAGTACTCTTTATTTCAAACAAGGTGTTATTAGCTGAAGGTAGTTATAGAACAGGTAAAACTAATGATGTATATATGCAAAATTGAAAGTTTCTTCTATCCCCATCCCACATGATTTCGAAACGAAAGGAACTGACCTTGTGTTAAGTTTGATAAATGTAAAGTCTACAATCCAATGAGACCAAGGCAACTATAAATTATCATGAATAAAATCTTATTCCTCTCTATATTATCGCTCAACGGTCAAGATGAGAGACATGAGACATTGCTTTGGTAAATCACGAGATCTCACGAGCAAAGACTAACAAGCCTGAATAATGTGAAAGTCAATTCGAGTAAAATTGGTCTGGGGTTGATCTAAATGCTAGTATTCGCTTGTCGCATTCGTGCAAACGTACTCTTGATATTGTATAAAATTAATTTTAAAACATTTGACACATCTCATTTACCAATTGCTAAGCCATTGACAATTGTAGGTAGGCACGCAAAATCGAAATTGAGTTCATAGTGCATGACTACTGATGCCTTCTTCATATATCTCGTGACTATTTTATCTAGAAGCATGAAGCTGGCCCAGTAAGAGAGTGTAGTGAAACTTTTAATTCAGATTTTGCTCAATGAAAATCCATTTTCTTGTATGTCCTTTTCTTTGCATATAAATGACAATAGATATGGTCAATTAACTCTTTCGCTCCCAGAGTCAATAATGGAGACATGTCGTGTAGTTCTAACTTTTGAGTCTGTGGACGAAATCGTTTGGTGTGACCATTTGAATATCAGTAAACCTCTTTGAAAGTACTTTTGCATGGTACTATTTGTTTCAATGTCAATATTTTACAAAATTAAATTTAGGATTTTCTTGAATTTTGATGTTCATTTCTTTGAATATGTTCCGGTTATATCCTCAAGCAATGAATGACAGCCGCCTTATAGCTTGTAAGTTTGTACGTGATCTCTTGAACCAAGTCAAAATGAAACAGTAAAATATTTCAAGGTTCAATGTTAATACAGGACTCAACCAGCAGGTGGTTTCTTTCGTTTAAAGCTGATTCACTCCCAAAATTACGAAAGGGAACTGAATATGAAATTTGAAAGACTTATCAGTTAGTTGCTAATTAATATATTTACCCACATTAATCACCTACGAACACTTCACACGTCCCTACAAAGAGTAAAATAATTTTGAATATGAAAACAAATGCTCTAATTTATGTATTACGGTGATTTTAAAGGTGATTTTTCTGCTGATATTTAACTGTCTAAGAACAAAGAAGAACACAAGTGCACCTCCGATATACGCGTAATTCTACCATGATAGCATTTTATTGACTCACGTGAAGCACCTGGATACCTTAAATGAGGCTCAAGTTAAGATAATCCCCAATATCAAAATATAAATTCTCCTTCCTCGTCCCCATATGCTTCTTACAGAAGTAGTGAGGAGAAGTTGTTTAACCCTTTCACTCTCAAGAGTGCCAAGAAAAATCCAAAATTTCGTTTTGTAAAATATTGAAAAACAAATGGTACCATGCAAAAGTACTGCTAAAGAGGTTTCATTTGAATGGTCACACCATAGGATTTCGTCCACCGACTCAAACGTTAGAACTACACTACATTTCTCCATAACTGACTCTGGGAGCGAAAGGGATAAAAATAACATTATGAGAATTCATCGTGGGTGATGATATCCTTAATTCTCATGGCCTCCCTGATTGATTAAACATTGATATTACAAGGAGAAATTTCGCGCTGATCACTATTGGGGCTTAAAAGGTTTATACTCTCAATGCAAAGAACCCCCGCCCCCGGGGATGGGGAGGATCTCCCGCATAAAAGTGACGTGGGGATCGTCATATCCGTTAGTGGTTAAAATTCGTGGTTTGGTACAACTTAAGGTGTTTGAGTTAAAAATGACCACTGGCAGAGTTATTCTGTTACTCTTTAAGGTATTAACCATCAAAATTTAAATTCTCATTTCTAGTCCTATACATTTCCTATAGAAGTAGTGGGGAGAAATTGTTTGGATATCAAGAGAACTCACCTTGTGTGATTATGTCCTTAATTCTCATGATCTTTTTTATTGATAAGGCATTAATATTACAAGGAGAAATTTGATGCTGATCACTCTTGGGGCTAAAAGGGTTAGGCGGGGTACACGTGAATTTGAATAAAATTTGAAGAGGTTTAAAGAAGGGATAGAAGAAAGAACATGATTTTTGAAACACCAACAGACAGTTGATACCCACGCAAGAGCACCCCAGGTTGTTGGTGGACTAACTTGGTGTCCGTCTATTAATTATTAACTACAAATTCTAATTTTAAAACTTCACTAAATCTTCAATATTTCTTGTTTCTCCAAATATTACAAATCCTTTGAGAAAAACTATTTCCTCCCAAAAATACCCAAAAATTTACAAAACATCCTTCAACATAGATTCATGAGATAAGTGAAGGGTTTTTGGATTGCTTGAAACGTGAACGAGAAGCCAAATTAAGTTGTGGAAAAATGGCATTCAGAGTCCCGCCTTAACCCTTCAACTCCCAAGAGTGTCAAAGATAAAATTTAAGAAAAATGCAAAACTTCATTTTGTAAAATATTGAGAAACAAATGGTACCATGCAAAAGTACTGCTGAAGAGGTTTCATTTGAATGGTCACACCATAGGATTTCATCAACAGACTCAAAAGTTAGAACAAATGATACCATGCAAAGTACTGCTGAAGAGATTTCATTTGAATTTTAGGGGTTCCGTTTAAAATCTCTCAAGATCATCCCCGTGACTTTTATATAGGAGGGACTCTCCGGACAAAGAGCAGCCAAACTCAAAGTTCACGAAAAAAAAAACTAAATTTGATTTTGTAAAAAAAATTAAAAACAAACAGAAGATAAATTAGAGCAACATTACACAAGTGAAATCAAAGTCAACCCCCTGAAAATGCAGATACCACGCAGCTCTTTACAACCTCTAATTTCATTGGACCTGAATGACTTCAGCAAATTGTATGACATTCTAGTCTTCTCGGATAAGGACGAAAAAACTGTAGGTCCCGTCTCACAGCACTCTCTGATCTGTTCGTGTGGGACGTTAAAGATCCCACATCACTGTTCGAAAAGAGTAGGGGACGTAGACCCCGGTGGTGTGGTCAACCTTGCGGGTTGTGGGATTGGTAGGGATGGCACCTTGCATCAAAAAAAAGCGCAAAGCGCAAAATACATGTGTTTATTTTTTTCTGAAACATCTCAGCGGTCCGGAATCCTAAATCCTTGAATCTGATTGGCTAATCGCGCGCTTTCCCGCGCTTTCAGCCGGTCGGTTTGCCGGTTGTACTTTCACGATTGCAATGACACTGAATTGATTTTCTGTTGGTGAACTGCTTATATCATTGAATTTTCTCGTAAATTATGAACCCAGACGAAAGCTAGCAAAGCGAAAGTGAATTTTTATTGGCCAGATATAATATTTAACGACACAAACAAAGAAAACAATGAAGAAAACCGGCGAAGTTTCATCATAGCTGACATCGGCTGACATACAAAGACCCGACAACGCGCTGAAGATCTTAACTACGCTTAAACCAGGTACAAAAAGACTCAATGAAGAAAGACAGAACAAACCAAGTGGAAGGAGAAATCAGCCGAAAAAATAAAGGCCAATTTTATTCCTCGAAAAGGCGAGTACAAGTTTCGATTTTATGATTTATTGATTTTATAGTTTTTGGGTTTGTTGTTGTTTTTTACAAAGCGGCAAAACATTACTATAATAAGATGCAATCTAGCGCTTTTTTACAAAGGTTTTGACTCCATTCGGTTTAAGTGTTCTTATTTTTCTGGTTGTGTGTTTTTCTCCTAATAGAGATTCTGTGAATTTTTTATTAAAAAGTCTTTTGTCATTCTAGTCTTGTACTAGTTTATTGTCAATAATTTACACGCCATTTAGCGATCGGATTTAATTTGTACTTTCACTACATTTCTCGGTTTGTATGCTTTTATTTCTCGGTTTTTACCTTCTTTTATCGAAATTCTATAAGTTTTCATTCAAGAAAACATGATTTTTAAATTAGAATAGCTCAGTTTAAGTTTTCGCCCCGCTGTAAATAAATTACGCTCGACTTTTCTTTGTAATAGAAAAATTTGAAAAGTTTTAAAAGTTATAATTCAGCTTTCCACGGCTTCGCTGTAGGCAAGAACATTTCCGCTATCCTCACCGGAGGCAAACACAAGAGTCGTTTACTCTACCAAGAGACATAAACTGATATGATGACTTTGCACATTAAGTTTTTTTTTTGTTTATGAATGGAAAGTTGTGAAGATTACCGAGTTAATTTAGATTTTGCGCGCGTTCTGTCAGTTTAGCTGTACGCGGCGCGTAAGAAACATTTCTTGGAAAGTTGTACATGAATGATTTTCACAGCGAATCGCAGAATTAAAGTAGGAAAAAAAAAAATAAGTTATTTACCGGCCTAGGTCGGTCCGTATAGGAAAAAACTGTGCCCTCGGTCTTGAGTACGGCCCTCGGCCTACGGCCTCGGGCCGTACTCAAGACCTCGGGCACAGTTTTTTCCTATACGGACCTCCCGGCCGGTAAATAACATATATATATGATCTAATGCGCCGTACATTAAAAAAGCAATTAAATAAAACTATTAAATAAGTAAAATACATACATACTATAATTATATCGTGATTAAAACTATAGATTATAAGCTAATTTGAAAAAGTGTGATTTAAGAGCTGACTTAAAATGATCAAAATTGTCCTCAGCTCTTGTAAGAGCTACGTGCTGCCCCTGAAAATAACTTAAAGCTAATAACCGTTTTTCAAATTAACACAGCAAGAAGGTTCCAGAACTAGATTAACCTTGTCTTTTAAAATTAGAAATATGAAGTTTCCTTCCCAGCCACTGCATGTTTAGAGGTCTTTAATCTTCGACTTAAGTTTCTAATAATTTCTTTTAGTACTGGGTTCATGGTTCAGTTCACTGCAATCCTTAGCATCATCCGAATTAGTACAAGGACAAGAGCAGGCATAAAACTTGTCAAAATAAGCACAATTTGCACAAGTAAACTGACAAGAACCCACGCAAAACCCCTTTTTTTTTTAATACACAGCGTGTGGGAATGTCACTGGGAATGTCGAATGGGGTCTGGCATAATTGATAAAAATAATTATACTGTCTCATAGAACAAATTTAACACCTTGTACGCTTATTCTTTGCTGGGCTTACCAGTGGGAAACAGTCATTATTTTTATTTATACAAATAAAAAAAAGCAGATTAGTATTTTTGCTCTTGATTTTTTTTCCAGAAAGTTTCAAGATCACTTGATGTAAGCATCAAAACAGGCAAGAATTCAGTTTCGGTCGTTACACTTTAATTTTCGTACAAGCTCAACAAAACATCAATTTTGGCATAGTGAAGTACTGCTCTCATATCCCAAAGAGCGTCCAGTATTCGAGATAAAAAATAGACAGAGAGCTATGCTTACAAAGATCTAGAGTAATTTGAATATTTTATAAACGAGAGGTTTTTACGCCTACGGATCCATTTCTAGTGTAAATTCAGTCTTCCTTAAAAGGTCATTGACTTGTAAGCATTCACCACTTGGTAGACATAAACCATGTGACATGTGTAAATACAATTTAATATAATGTAAAGTGTGCTTTAGTAAATAACATAAAAGAGCGCGCGCTAAAAATTAGGTCGACCAAGTTAAGTAAACACAATTTTTAAAGTTGATTTAGCATGGGAACTCAGGAAGAACTGTATATCAATTTTACAACGACTATATTAAAAGGCTGCCTCCGGTAATAACTTAATTTCTACATTTAAATAAGAACATTTGTTCTTGTTTTTCAGCTGAGCAATGTTCAGTATTTGCCTGTCAATATGTACCGCTACGGTAAATATTTGTGATTTATTTCCCTGGCATACAGAGTAAGACATTTAGTTTCATGATCAGTGCTATATCTAGACTGATGCATGTTGACATTGATCACACTGGGAGACGGACTAACCTTATAAAATCGTCAGAACAAAGCAGTTTGCCTTTGTGCGCCGCTTCACGAGAGAATTCACAAAAGCTGGCCACCAAGAAACCTTACAGCGAAGTCCCTCGTGAACCATAAGCGAGCGCCATACCAGCTCTTTCCCGTTGTTTGTTCTTTTGTTAGGATAAAGTCAACAATGATTAAACCGATCAACTGTTCCGGTCACGCTCCGAATACTTCCAAAGAGCTTCTTCTTGAAAATTTCCGATCCTTTCTTAACAAATCTCCAAGCAGAACTCGCCTGCTAATTAGTCTTTACAAGACCCCATGGAATTTGACACAAAGTTTTAATTTCCTTCTCCCCGTCATTTTAGGACCAATGAATTGGGCGGAGAAGGAAAACAAAAGATATGCGATTTTAATCGCCGTTGAATATTTAAAACTACACCAGCAACCTGTCACGCGTCCATCTGCGCGTATTATAACAATTCTGCCAGCGCAATTCCATGAACAATCCCCTATTTATTTTCTTGGCGCGAACGACGGGTGAAAGAACTGGTTGCAAATTGTGAGGCAATTACTCAAAATGACAAATAACAAGTGAATAAGAACAAAATTCTGCCTTGACGCGTGAAGCTAAAAAGGTACTTTTCCGTGCATCTTTTTACAACTATTGTTAATTGTTCCTTTTGAAACTAACAGACAAAACTCGACGCAAAAGCATTCCATCGCTGGGTTATCGTAACCAGAAGAGATAGCAATTGACCGCATACAATTTAATTTCAAAGTGAACTTGCTCACCATTTCCTTGACCAAATGGCATTGTGTTTCTCAATGTATCGCCCCTTGCTAAATTAGCCACCAATCCAAGAGAACGTTTTGGTCGATTGAAAACATGTCATCTGAGCTGTCTAGTAAATATCTATAAGTAAATAAAAACTGGATGATGATGAGTCGAGTAAACATACAGCTGTCGATAACAGCGGGAAAAATAAATAAAAGCTCCGCTTAGCTAACAAGAACAACGCTTCGACAAGGTAAATAAATCACTGATAATTGGTCTAGATAAAGATGACCGCTCAACTGCAACCAATATCATGATTGGGTGTGTATCTATGTACATTTGAAATATCGCCTCCGAGAAACTCCAGCAACCTTACACTGGTTAAGTTTCCTTTGTTATGATGTTTTAGTCAAAACAAAAGGTGCTCATGGTATTTCCTCGTTTCACACCGGACGTGGGAAGCAAATATTATCCCGTTCAATATTCAAAGTTTATTTTCTGTTCGAGCGTTACCTTTTTTTTCAATATATATATTGCCATTTGCCAGACATCTCTATGAAGAAGATGGTACATCTAAAACCTCAAGCAACCGTTTTCTTTGACCCATAAAAATTGCTATAAATTGCACACAACCCAGAAATATAAGAGGTTGTAAATGCAGTCCAAATGTTGAGCTGTTTCTTTTGAAAAACCCTTAATTAAAATATATGGTACTTTTTCAAAAAAGTAGCAAATACGTCAGACTATAATGAAATTTGAAGATCAAAGAAAAATTGTGTATGGCAAAACAAATATTGGTGGACATAAGTGCAAGAGCGTTGGCTTTTGATTCAAGAGCTTGAACTAAGTCGCTGTGCCGGGACGAAGTATCACTAGAGTAAAAGGCATAGTTCCAAAGCTACCGCGTAAACAGGAGCGCTCTTGAATCGGTGCAAAATAAATATCTATTGTTTGGGAAGTTTTTGTTAGACCAATATACCACGCAGAACAACCTGCCGTTGAGTGAATTTGATACACGCTTTTGAACTGGTTCACATCTCTTCTTGATTTCCACCTGCCACCTAGCATCGTTTTCACGTGCTCACAATGTTCTTAACTTTCTTCAAATTTTAATAATTAGTACTTACAGAGTTGTCTCACTTTAGTTGTTTGCAATCGCTTTTTTCCGGCTGCACTTTTTTAAAGGGGTGCTTGGCGTTGGACGCAGTCACGCTTCGTGTTGGAAATTTTTCGACCTTGAATTTCTTGAATGAAATCACAGCTCCGATTCCAGCCTTTTATGTTGTCAGTTTGACGTTTCTAACACATTTCAGACACACCTCTCGTTAAGGAAAATTTCTCTCAATGTCTTCTCTAAATAGATCGTTAGCAAAACGTGTTTGGTCATTTTCAAACCGGGAACAAAAGCAAAGACACCGGTTATAGATCCAGAACGAGGGTATGTCGCGGATGTCTCCATATAAGCATCAGGAAAGGCTGATGTTAGCAAAGGAATATGGCTAGTTACAAGTCAATTCGCAACAGGAAGTATATCGACATGCATATTCTGATATCAACATTCATATTCTCTTTACTAGCTTTCTATGACCCTTTTTTATCACTAATTGGCAGAGCATGACTACCTCGTTACTGCCGATCGGTTATTTCACTCTTATGACCTACGAAGTGGTTATTTTTTTCCCCGGTTAATTTTATTTGGAGCAAATGATGTCAATAAATCAGTATTGAAAGTAAAGGACTTAAGTCTTCGTTAGCCTGAATCGATTGTTATCAAGATTCAAGATCACTTGTTTCCCGAAAGTCTTTATGACCAAGTTTAGCCAAAACAATTGATCTGTAACTTCGCGCTTGTTGTATTAACAAAAGTCTAAACCTTTGCAAAATTACAAAGGGCATTAGGCGGACCAAGCACGTGTTATACAAGTAAGATTCCATTCAAACCAAGCGCCATTAACACGTTCGGATAAATCTATAAATACGGCCACCAAATAAAAGAAATATGTTGTTTTGTTTCATTCGGTAGGTAAAATCGTCTGTCGTTTTAGAGAAGAACAAAAAAGCCCTCAGATAAATACGAACTAAAATGAAATGCCCCAGGGTAACGAGTTCTCAGTTAAGAGGTAATTCCGGCATTAACTTCCGCTTGCCTATGAATTGCTTTTGTTTGAAATGAAAGTTTATAGAACTCCGGCAACTTTACCGGAATTAAATTGATCGTCAATAACCTACAAGTACAATACAACTATTAGTTCTCTTGTTCTCTATGATAATATTTGTTTTCCTTTGCTTAAACAGGGAAAATAGTACTTGTTTCATCAAACTGCTGCACAAATATAACTTATTTGGATTCTTAAAAACTTAAATAATGTTTAACTACCTACTTTGACTGTATACGCTAAAGAACTGCAGTACGAACAGAGGAAATATTTACATTTATCTGTATTCTGGACGTTTTGACTTGACTGAAATGTTGGATTCATGCTCTTTATGATAGACATCATGAAGTGTCCCCTAAACCTAATTCTTACCTAAACACAAGCAATTCTGTCAAACATGAAGTCATTTGGAAATTACAAATAATTGTGTGTAATATGAAGTGCCCAAGGTCCGAGTTACGTGCATTTCTGGACATGAGTGGAAATGTTTGTCAAAAAACAGGGTCAATGATATGCTAACAAAAAGCGGTTAGACAAATGCTAGAAATCATTTGAATGATGTCTACTTTAAAAGACCTTTTGAATAGTCTCAATGAACAGTCAGTGTTTTCGCAGTTCGCACGCTTCATGGGCAAAATATAAAACAATGAAACCGATATTAGTCTTCTTGTGCTATATAAAATATTTGTTTTTCCTTTGCTTACACAGGGAAAATAGTACTTATTTCAACAAACTGCTGTATAAATATTACTTATTTAGATTCTTAAAAACCCATAATAATGTTTACCTTTTTCTAAGTAATCTTTATGACATCCATTAATCTCTTACAGAAAACCGCTTAAGATGTTAATTACTTGACTTCTTTCAAAATGATCGCTAAGCTTAACTAACGGTCTTGAACCAGCTAGATAAATAATTAAAAACGACTGTGTAATCCTAATTTTCAAGGGGTACTTTCGATATTGTTTTTGGAATTTTTAACCATACATCGTACATCATTTTGGTACTGAATAGTCATTTTTAACATATGGTTGATATCGATTCAGTTTTCCTACCAATTACGTTCGGTTAAAACTCTAACTGATCCTTTAACTTTTGTAAATAGTTATTTGTTACCCATATTTTACCGGTAGTATGATATACAATTCAGTTTTCCTCCCAGTTAGGTTCGGTTAAAACTCTAGCTGGTTCTTTAACTTTCGTTGATAGTTATTCGTTACCCATATTTTCCCGGTAGTCACTTTAATCCTTATTTAACTCCTTAGAGTGCTAAAAATAAAAATTCAATAAAAATCCCAAATTTCATTTTGTAAAATATTGACAAACAAATGGTACCATGCAAAAGTACTGTCGAAAAGGTTTCATTTGAATTGTCACACCATAGGATTTCGTCCACAGACTCAAAAGTTAGAACAAATGGTACCATGCAAAAGTACTGCTGAAGAGGTTTCATTTGAATGGTCACACCATAGGATTTCACCAACAGTCTCAAAAGTTAGAACAAATGGTACCATGCAAAAGTACTGCTGAAGAGGTTTCATTTGAATGGTCACACCATAGGATTTCACCAACAGTCTCAAAAGTTAGAACAAATGGTACCATGCAAAAGTACTGCTGAAGAGGTTTCATTTGAATGGTCACACCATAGGATTTCGTCTACAGACTCAAAAGTTAGAACAAATGGTACCATGCAAAAGTACTGCTGAAGAGGTTTCATTTGAATGGTCACACCATAGGATTTCATCAACAGACTCAAAAGTTAGAACAAATGGTACCATGCAAAAGTACTGCTGAAGAGGTTTCAATAGAATGGTCACACCATGCATAGGATTTCGTCAACAGACTCAAAAGTTGGAACGACACTACATGTCTCCATAATTGATTCTGGAAGTGGAATGGTTAAATGACTCGCGGAACCATTATGGTTCTTCTGTTCTTCCGTCTCTTGAATTCTTACTATCGATTGCAGTTCTTGGTTTTCACGTGACGTCATCAAATTCGAAAATCATAAATTGTAATGCCTTCTGAATTTATATGTCCACCAGGTTGAAGATGACTTAAAAATAAATCTTTTCACAAGTATCCAACCCGGTAGCGTCTTTCGTTTTGAAAATACAGCATTTTGAATTTCTGACTTTTCACCCTACGTGACACCAACATGGCGTCCGTGACAAAGCTTTTTCCTATGAAACAAGGGCCTCTCCTCGTGATTTTTGGCACTTTGGGCAGTTAAAGTATTAGGAATGCACTTTATGCGAATGAATAGTAGTTCACGAGAGAAAAGTAATCGCTTTCAGAGCGAAAGTGAAGTCCAGATGTTTTTATTGATTTCCGGCGGCCATCTTGGTGCCCCTCGGAGGGGCAACAAGATGGCGTTTCCATACAAAGCTCTGTAAATTTGAGTCGAGTGCTTCGGCGAATAATTCAACAACGGGATACTGCACAGATCTGAGACTTAGCGAAGTTTTTTATTTGTTACTCTTTTATAACATTACAAATTATTGGCTTCTTTCACTAAATAGTTTCGATTCTAAAACATTATATCTTGGTGTCCCTCCGGGATGACGTTTCCATACAAAGCTCTGTAAATTTGAGTCGAATGCTTCGGCGAATAATTCAACAACGGGATACTGCACAGATCTGAGACTTAGCGAAGTTTTTAACTATTTGTTACTCTTTTATAACATTACAAATTATTGGCTTCTTTCACTAAATAGTTTCGATTCTAAAACATTATATTTTAGTGTCCCTCCGGGATGACGTTTCCATACAAAGCTCTGTAAATTTGAGTCGAATGCTTCGGCGAATAATTCAACAACGGAGTATTGCACAGATCTGAGACTTCGCGAAGTTGTTTATTTGTTACTCTTTTATAACATTACAAATTATTGGCTTCCTTCGCTAATTCGTTTCGATTTTAAAATTTTATGGCGTGACAGTGAAAACCAAGAATAGTTAAGTTTTTAACTTGGTGCGCATTCAAACAACATTTAATTTTATAGTTACAGACTCGCTAGGCCCAGGAATCTGAGATTTTGTTGCTGTTAAATCAAATGTTTAAAGATTATACGACGTTCACGATCATTTAGATTTGACATAAAAGGTAGTATTTTTTTTAAAGAAATCAATGATATTTCTAGCTATTCATCGCAGCGAACATGTTGACCGGCTCATTTCAAATAAATTCCTAGCACAAAGGACTGAAAAATCAAGAAAGTATACATGGTGCTTATTGACTGGGACAAAGAACCGGTGGTCATAAAATAAGGTGTTTATTGACCAGGTACAAGGCGGGCCATGGTGTAAACAAGGCGGTCATGTGCGCGAACTGCTTAAAACTCGCCGGTAAACTATCTTGTCAAACAAAAATAACAACTTGTTGCGTGTATCCTGAAAACCCTAAGACTTTCAGAATTGAGCCTTAGCAATTTAGTCATATATCCTAGGTTTAAATAATACAAAAGACAAGTTTTTTTTCGCGTATAGCCTTCCTTTTAGAGTGAAGTCTGTTGGTTCGACAAAAAGTATAAATCATATCATTTAAAAGCAGTTATATCTCAATTTGATACGTTGAGAAATCTTTATTCATTGAAATCAATGCATGGGTAACAACAGTCACAAGTTCATTCGCGAAGTCAAGTTACACAGTGACCGTGCCTTTGTTTTCTAGGCTCGGTTCAGCTGTGGGTTTGATATACACGAAAAATAAAATGGCGTCGCTCATTTGCGCAAGAACCAGCAAGGCTAAGCTAAAAGAGGAAACATTTTTATCCAATCATCTAACATCATGTTGCATGAATATGTTTTATCGTTCGGCTGCCTCTCAGAGCTTTGGTTTCCTTTAAAATTATTTTTCATGACGAGCAATGTCTGGGCAATGTTTGATAAGATATTGTTTTCTCATTTAGCCGAGCCTTCACTGAGTACCACGCATTTCAGCGAATGATCACATTTTAGCATTTGCAACACCTTGTACAGCAAAGTAAACAGTGCCACAGAAAAGTACTGCTCAATAGCTTTCATTTAAATGGTCACACGTTAGGACTTTATCCACAGTCTCAAAAGATAGAACCACCTTGTACTTTAGGATTTTATCCACAGACTCAAAAGTTAGAACCAGCATAATAAACAGCACCACAGGAAAGTACTGCTCAATAGCTTTCATTTGAATGGTTACACTTTAGGATTTTATTCTCAGACGCAAAAGTTAGAACCACAATTATATGACTTAAAGTTAAACTCTGGCAGTAAAAGGAATAATCTAATACAATATTCCCCTGTTCATCGTTTTCGTATTCAAGTCACCTGCCTGCTTTTTACAATGTATTGACATTGAAGGAGCATACAGAAATTAATGAGCAGTGTCTGTGATATGTATGTACATAACTGTTAATGCTTTCGTTGCCAAGTGTACTAACGCTTAAAATTCAATAAAATTCCCAAATCTCTTCTTGTAAACTACGGAAAAATTTACACCATTAGCTTTAGCTTAAGCATTAGCTTGGATGGTCACTTTAAATTATTTCTTCCAGTATTTAAAGTTAAAACCACCTTGCATAACATAAAACGTAGCACGACAGCAAAGTACTGGGCCGGGTTGTTCAAAGCGCGGTTAGGAAGAGTCTAGATTCCAGAGCTCAGAAGGAGGTCGGACACCTTATTGAGACTTATATAACGGAGTAACTGGTTAGCTTTCAGTCGAGGTTGGGGTTTGCAGTTTATATATTTAAATTTAGGCCTAAGCAACCCGAGAAGCTAGGTGGCACTGTGGTACGGTAGGCTATTTAAGTCTAAGCCTAGCTGAGGTCACAAGTTCAATGATGAGTGGGGATTTAAGATTTTCTTTTTTACACTTAAAAATTTATTGAAAATAAAATTCTTAGTGTCGACATTACGTTATATAATTCTCAATAAGTGTCCGACCTCCTTCTGAGCTATAGAAGGTAGACTCTACCAACCCAGGGTTAGCATCAATTTTGATTCCAGTTAAATAATTAATCAATGCAGATTTTTCCAAAGTATTTTTGCCTTTTAGTTTTGTCTCTGACTTGTCTTTCCATGTAGCTTATAATTAGCTTTTGAAAACGCTTCTAACAAGCGAAATTAAATCCTCGGTATGTTTTTAATCCTGGGTTAGCGTTAACCGACTTTCGAACAACCGGGCCCTGCTCAGAGCTTTCATTTGAATGGTCACACCAACGTATTTCTTTTGACAGACTCAAAAGTTCGAACCACCTTATGCAGCAAAATAAACAGCACCACAGTAAAGTACTGCTCAATAGCTTTCATTTGAATGGTCACACTTCAGGATTTCATCCACAGACTCAAAAGTTAGAACCACCTTGTACAGCATAATAAACAGCACCACAGTAAAGTACTGCTCAATAGCTTTCATTTGAATGTCACACTTCAGGATTTCATCCACAGACTCAAAAATTAGAACCACCTTGAACAGCATAATAAACAGTACCACAGTAAAGTACTGCTCAGTAGCTTTCATTCGAATGGTCACACTTTAGGATTTCATCCACAGACTCAAAAGTTAGAACCACCTTGTACAGCATAATAAACAGTACCAAAGGAAAGTACTGCTCAATAGCTTTCATTTGAATGGTCACACCAAAGAAGTTTAATTTCTTCTACAGACTCAAAAGTTACAACAACCTTGTACAGTATAATAAACAGTACCACAGACTCAAAAGTTTAAACCACAATATTATACCTGACTCAACTGCTTTATTGCCGGGCAAAGTTAGCAAATATGTTGTCGTGGTAAAGAAAAATACCTCTGTATTCTTACCTTTTTAAATAAATTCTTTATATGAATAAAAACAACACATTAAACTGGCAGCTGTATGTGACAGTAGTGAAACGCGATTTAATCGCAGCTACCACAAGATCAATATTCACTCGCGTCCTCTAGGGCTTTTCAGATGACAAACAATGCAGCTACGCTCTTTACCCTTACTTAACCCTTTAACTCCCAAGAGTGCCAAACATCAAAATTCAAGAAAAATCCCAAAATCCATTTTGTAAAATATTGAAAAACGAATGGTACCATGCAAAAGTGCTGTTGAAGAGGTTTCATTTGAATAGTCACACCATAGGATTTCGTCCACAGACTCAAAAGTTAGAACTAGTACACCAGATGTCTCCATAATTGACTCTGGGAGTGAAAGGGTTAAATCAAACAGACATTCTCGGCTTCTATTACATGTTATATTTTCCAAAACCAACAAAAATTTTTGTGTAATTAAAGGAGTGATATTTTCATTCAAGAGAAAACTACCTGTTAATTGTATTTACTGTCTTTGCAATGTCACTTTCAAAAGAATCATATGAAAAAAAGAAATAAAAGAATATTCTAGGTGAGTTCAAAATGAAAAGTTGCGCTGCGTGGGAGCATTGAAACAAATTTCAGTCCAATGTAATGAAAAAATACAACAAATTATTTTGTCAAATAAGAATAATGCCATTTTATTATGAATATGAAGTGATGACTTCTCTATTCAATTTAAATATCTTAAACCGTATAGCCCTACCAGTAAGATATTTCGATTATCAATACTTTTCGCCTTCTGGGTGTTAAAAACCAGTGTTATTTGACAGTTCGTAGTCATATCTAATAAAGCATAACCAAGCTACAAGTTCCAAGCTTTTGATAAATTTCATAAATAGATTAAAAAATACTTATATTTCAAACTGAAATTTCTCCTTCAGTGGTCAATTTACGACCGGGAAAAAAAGGTTTTTCTCAATATAGAGAAAGAAGAACCCCTCCAGGAGAAACTAAATAAACGTAATTTATGACTTATTACCACAGAAATGTAAACTTGTTTTACAAATAAAAATAGGCTGTAATGAATACTTTCATTTGCTGTGACGCTAACATGATCACTCCAAAGAAGTACGGCATGGGATTAAATTTAATTTCATTTGAAAGAGAAAACAATCGAAGAAAGCAGACTAATTATTATGCCATCAAGTTTCGCTTCCTTTCTACAGCGTGAACTAATTGTTTAGGTGACTGGAATTAAGTGCGACTGGTAATTTAGCGTAAAACAAGTTAAGGTAATATCCTGTATGTTCAATGCACTCTGTTTCTATTACTTTTGTTTTTATTTCGACTTTTACAACGAAATCTTACCTGCAGGTATATCAATGACATATTCTCGCAGATTTTAAGGTATATCACCTACATATTCCCGCCGATTTTAATGTATATTACCTACATATTCCCAACGATTTTAAAGTATATCACGTTCATATTCCCGGCGATTTTTAGGTATATCACCTGCATATTCCCGCCGATTTTAAAATATATCACCTACATATTCCCGCCGATTTTAATTTTGATGACAAAGCTGGTTTAGACTGCCTCCTTGTGAGTCTTTCTTTGCATTTCGATTTGATCCAATTTCTTTCAGGAAATTTAAAAAAGCGCAGATAAATCTTGCAACTAAAAGCTTTTTTGTTATGCGACTTTTTGTTGTTTTTTTTTTATAAAAACAAAAGTCTTCAAACGCGTTGATCCTCGTATTCACTCGCTTTAAAAATATATATATATATATATATATCTTTTCCAGAATTAATTTAAACATGTTTTAACCGCTTATACTAAACTAATTACTGGTTTATGTTATCGCCGGCAAAAAAAATATAGTGTATTTTCGGTGCCGATAGAAGTTTAACTTAATGTGACAATTGGCGCCAAAAATATCGCGCCGCGATCACCCAAATTTGTTTCCCCGCAAAATTTTGCACCCGTCAAAGTCCTGACTTCTTGTAATTGTATTTAGTGAACACTAAACGCAACGAAAACAATCCCTATTTATTTATACTTTTTACAGGCAAATTATTTTTTGATATTAAGATTAAAGTTATTAAAATAATGCAAAAAAAATTGACGTTTAAAACTGCATTGTGACACTGTCTCATTTTGGCGCTTGGCGCGGCAAATTAAGCGTTCTCGAGTAAACCATTTCTTGCGCCAGGCGACACTTTGTCCGAAACAAAACTGTGGCTTTAACAAGATGTTGCATGGATCCAATTTCTCTTAAGTTAATGGCAAAAAGGAAATTTTTTATCTATCTCGATAATTATGGTAAAACGCCGGGAATTTTAACTAAATGTCCGCAGTAATTACGCGGCTCTCGGAAATCAGGTAAGTTCTTATCGTTGCATTGTCGCTGGTTCAAGGGCGCTCGGCGCATTTAATCGAATATTGATTAAAGCGAGGCTCAAATTTCCAGATTTGTAAAATAGAGGGTACCATCTTGTTAGTTTATAAAAGTGATAAGTTGACAAACGTTAAGTGCTTTTTTGGCTATTTGTTTAGTACTTTACCGATTCTATGTACTTAACGCGTATACTGGCTTAGCGATCAAAGTTCAACCGAAAAGCAAATTTATTAGGAGTATTACAAAAATTATAGTAATATCACAAATTATTGGATATATTGCACGTCCATTTCCTTTATCTGAAATCAATCTTTTCTCTTTTCTTCTATGAAGACTTGTTTACTATTCAAACAAGTTACCCGTTTAAACTGAAGATGCTACACTTGTTTGGCCTCGTCTAAATTTTTCACTCAATCCAATACACTTAAACATCGCAGCAAGTGTCGGTAAACTCGGGGATATTTCATGTAATCAGTGCGAGAATTATCCTTTCTTTTTTTCCAGAACATTATTTTGGCATACGCGCGGTCTCTTAATACTTTAACACAGTTTCCGTCACTATAAATTTTGTTTACATTTCGCAAGAGATGATCAAATTCCATAAAGGAAGCATTAAAAAGAAGATATTAAATTTCACAAAAAACTCTCGCTTTCAGGCATAAAGAATCGAATCAAACTAGGTAAATGACAACTCAAACACATTTTTAATTTGGCAGAAAAAATAAATTTTAAAGTCGTGACATTATTTCCCGATCGCAGCGCGACTAAGCGAGTCTGAGAACAGATTCTTTAGCTACAGATCTTCCCACTGACAAAGCATTTTAAAAGTTGTTCCATGTTACTTCAAAGATTTTAAAATTCAGTAGCAAGAAAATTAAATCCTCCCACTATTATACAATCTGACAACCTTCTCAGTACTGTCAAAATATATACATTTCGTGTCCTTGAAAAGCGAAATTAAAATGCACAGGATTGTTCCAAGTAACAAATGCAGATAAGTCTTTGAGCTATCATGTTACACCAACACATGTAGAAAATGTGTTTTCGATATGACATGGGTGTTTCGAAAAAGGCACTTCTTATTTTACGTGAAACCTAACATTCGGGTCCTTTCTAGCAATTTTATCTCTCGCTCTGTAAGATATCTCCTTGGCTGTGAATTTTATCATGAGGGGAGAATTTTTCGTAGAGGCTCTTTCACAACAACAACATAAGCTTAAATACGTACAATACGTCGCACATAATGTATGAAATGACAGTTTAAAAGAAATATAAGTTAACGTTAATGGTCAAAACTTATCTCTGGAAGACAGTTTCCCTTGTATATCCAAAGACATATCTTTCTTTTGAATATTAAATGACATCGAGAAGAAACAAACTTTTTTCTCCCCTCGACACGACTTAAGCTTTCTGATAATAATGAAATTACTGGCAAGTAATTTCCTCGCCGGACGTCAAAACTGAAAACATTTTGAGTCTATCGCGATTACCAGACAGCAAATATTAAGACGAATAAAGAGGAAGAAATATAAATATTTGTTTGGAGTACTCGATTGGAATGACACAACAATGTAAACAAGAATGCTCCGTCTCACCTCTTAAATGATCAAGGTTGGCAAACAGACTGAACACGGCTCGGAGATATTTGATCTTGCAACAAACCCTGTAAAAAAGATCAATATTAGCCTGAGTTTTTCTTACATTAAATAGTAAAAACTGGATTTCTTCCCGAACACTTCCCCTGAACCTACCCTTTGCTTTGCACGAATGAAACCCGCTTGTTTCACTGTTTACAAGTTATATTTACACAGCATTTTCGCGGGGATTTGTGGGTACGTAGACCAAGGAATTGTGGGTAGTTAAAGCCCTCGTAATCTACGTTAGAAGCGTTGTTCAATGAAAGAAAGAAAGGTCATATCTTTGCGTACTAATTGTTGTCAGATAATACTAGTTTTAGAGGAAATAGGCGTGTTTGTTCTCTCATAAGAAACTAAAATAATAAAAAACTCTTTGCTTACCACTGATAAAAATTGAAGTAAACATATAGCGGATATGAGTGGAAAAAACCATCCATTGTTATTTTTTCTTTTCATTTTTTTTATACCGTTTGATTTATTGAGAGACTTCGGTCGAACTATGGAATTATTTCAGAGTGTTTAGATTAAGCTTAATATTGTTGTTTAATCACGATTTTAAAACTTGCCAGTGGTATGCTAAACCGCACTCTTCATCGCTTAATGATCGATTATAACTGAACAAAGTTTCCTCAGGTTATTTGCGTTTCTGTCATTAAAAAGCATGATTCGGCTTACAGAAAGTAAAAAGCGGTTGCCAGGCCAATTCTAAAAACGACAAAACGTGGTCACAATGGCAGGGGCGAATCTCGGGAAAAGGTCAAGGGGGCACTGGCCAGCCCCCCCCCCCCCCCTTGTTTTGCAAAGAAAATAAGACCCGAAGGACCGCACTTACCCTTCTCCACACCCCCCCCCCCCCCCCTCCCCCCTTGCCCCTTGCCTTCTTATGAGCAAGCCTTAAGTCTGAATCCGCCACTAAAGAGGCTCTGATGAGGGTGGGGTGGAGCATCCCTTCTCCCCCGATAATTTTCCCGATAAGTTCTCTTGTTGAACCTGTTTCACTTACCCCCCCCCCCCCCCCCCGCCTATGAACAAGTCTGAAATCTAAATCCACCACTAAGGGAGGGGTGGTGGTATACCCCATATCCCGATAGCTATTTTTTCAGTTATCCCAAATCCCTAAAATTTATGTTTCGATTCCAATTATCCCTTCTCCCTAACACCTATAACAGGACGTCACTAAGTACTGTTTTGAGCCGACTACATCATCAGCATCAAGCGAATTACAATTCCAACAACAATGGTTCAAACACTTTATATTATACCATCTCTGCTTGACCATCTCTGCTCAGAGTAATATGATTTTATTTGTCAGTGAACAAAAACTTTACAACACAAAGGTCATCACGCCTTTCTTTTTTCGGAAGGTTTCAGGATAGAAATTCTCATTATATGATTTTTTCTGGAAAAAACATTATCCTTTTAGAAGTTTATTTCTGTAGAAAAATACAAGAACAAATGAAGTGTGATGTTGTATTGACGCGTAGTGTTTCACAACTAATAATGAAATATAATATGCTAAGAAAAGTGCTTAGAATATATGCCTTTGGTCAAATTTAATAAATTTATAATTCAAACCGCACCCTAAGTAAACACATGGAACATATTTACAATTTCTCTTGATTATATTTGTAAAAAATATTCCTTAACGGAAAGCTTCTTTTCTGAGGTAGATCTTCTTTTAGCAAAGTTGCACTGGGTTTAACTGAAGTTATGTACATGTGTTGCGTTTTTTTGTAGTTTTTTTTTTTTAGCAGTCATTCGGATGGAACTGGAGAAAACTTAACTTTGCATTTTTGGTCGCAGGTGTTTTTACACCACAGTGTGCTGTACGGAAGCTGAACTGTCCAATTCTTGTATTGGGAGCATTTCAGCTTTGAGGCTAATTTCCTCCTCATCTTGGCTGAGTTTAATTAACGTGGGCTGATAGTAAATTATCATCCTGAATGAAATACATTAAGCAAACCAACTAAAATATGCCCTTAGTCAAATTAAACAAATTTTACATAATTTCCAATGAAAATCGAGCAAACAGCACCGCATTAAAGTACCCCTCAACAGTAGCGTTTTTCTTTTCAAGGGTTATGTTACACTTAGGATTCACCCAAATGCAAAGACGCAAATTAAGTTTTATGACGGAAGATTCGATTGTAGCACGAAAAGGCTCAATTTGACAGGAAAGTTGGACTTCAATTTTGTGCCGGATTTTTGTAGCTGGAAAATGAAAGTCATAAAGTATTAAAAGGAGAATTTTATTTTTAGTTTCATTAGTCTTATGGATGCAATGACGCCTCATGAAAAAATTATGTTTTTACTAACAATACTTCAACAAAGAGCGACCATTTAAATGACTAAGCGATTTCACTAAATTCGTTTCTCGAAACTGTTTCAGTGTAAACGGTGCATCTATGTAACAAGGAACATGAAAGCAACTGTAGCCAAAACAATCTTTACAATATAATAGCCTCGAGAGTTCCAAAACATGGTTACAAACGTTCACTTTCAGTTACAGGTCGGAACATGAAACTGGAAAAAGCTAAAAAAAATCACATTTTCAAGCTCATGTAGTTTCAAGTTATCAAGAACGAAAAGCTTCCAGTAGACCAGCTGAAAAATTTACCGAAAATTTACCGAAAATTCAAGTTCTATTCAAGTTCTATTCAAGTTCTATTCAAGTTCAAGTTCTATTCAAGCCACAATCTCACAACCAGCATAAATGCATATGAAAACATCGTTATATATCTTTTTTACAAGCGCAGCACAAATTCTGTACTTCTTTCTTTCGAGTTTATAAGTCGTTTTGATTTCTTGCAAACACTGACACTGAACACGAAACCGCAAATTCGAGATCTGAGACTCAAGCCATTAAACCCGCATAAATCCATATGGAATATCGTTATCTTCTTTATAAGCGCAGAACCGTTTCTTTATACCTTTTTCTTTCGAGTTTATGACGCGTTTCGACTTCCGTGAGGAGTCTTACAAATAAACCGGCACCGAGATACTTTGTTGCTTCCGCTTAACCGCTCCCTCCCAACAAAAAATGATTACGATCAAACCCGGCGCTACAACATGTCCAGATCGAAACCGCGTACAGTCCGAGTTAATTTATATTCGACTTAGCTAATCGTGTTTATCAAACAACCTTTTATGGATGGAAAATATTTGCAAAAAGCAAAGTTGGACTTTCTGTTTGTTATGGGTTTTCTGACCAGCGTAAATATTTTCCCCGACTATGTACATGACAAAACAGCAACAAAATGGCCGGGCGTTCTCTCGAGATAAATATTGACCCTCTTAATAAGTTGTGATAAATTGAAAGCAAACATCTGTAAAAGTACAGTTCTACAGGCAGAGTTATAAGCACATCCTTGCCTATACTGCACTGACTTCCAATAAACCAAACGTGAAACGATTTAAGGCGGTTTATGCTATTTCGTGTCTACAAGAATTTTCCATGCCAGAAAGTTTAGAATGGCCTTTGAGAGTATGTTTGTAAGTGTAAACTCGAGAAAGAATTTATAGTGAAGTTTTAACTTAACGTTTTCTTTTAGGCACTGCGTCTTACGAATGGACCGGCTTTATTTAACTTTTCCATGAAGCGCTTGTAGCGAGCACAGTCGTAAGAGATGATGTTATTGTATTCAAACAAAAGCGCTGAGAAACCATTAAACTCGTCTTTTGTCTCTAAAGTCATAAAATCTTACGAGGATCACTGAAGACGTTTTTAAGCGCTTTATAATCTCGAAGCTCTTGAGTACAACTCTAGATTTTACTCTGTGATAAACACATTTTGGATTAACCTGTTCAATATTTAAAGTTTAATTTAGACTGACTATGGAGAAGGAAATTCAGCATGTCTGAAAGTGAAACCTTACCTCACAAAGAAAAGTAACTTGACCAAGGGTAAAGTCTGCTTCGAAGGAAACTGATAGACTGTCGAAAGCGTCAAACGTTTTGAGGTATCAAGATGTCACTTTGACTGCTCAAAATGTCATCCACAAGAATTATTGAACAACTTGCCATAAAAAAAAAACTTACAAAGGCGGCAAAATGTCTTTGATGTCCGAACCAATAATTTCATCACTTGCGAATGGTTCTCGCTTTTGACATGAATACCGGTGTTAAGTTAAGGCTTATTATATGGTGAATCACTTAAGAATATCCGAATAAAATAAGCCGGCGTTAATTTCACTATATCCTGTTTTTAACTCAAGAAGACTTCGTTCCATGCACGAAAAATACATCTTTCGCTAATTCATTTTTTTTGTCCATGCCTTGAATGATAGTTTTGTTACCACAAATTGAAAATGTGTTCATGTAATTGTTCCAAAACAAAGCGATATGAAAACAATTCCGCCAAATATAGCGGGCTTTAAATAAAAGAATATTAATAAAGGACTGTTTGCAATCTTAAATATAGGTTTTGTAGAGCGGTCAGATTAAACATAAACAAAGCAATATAGTCTCATTAATGAAACTACTGTCGTGTAAAATTATCCGTGGCATTTTCAGAAGAAACTTCTTGCGTCTATCTTATTAAGCTGTTAATGAATTGAAGCGGTCACTTTGAAATGCTTCACAGGAGCTAAAATAGGAAATGCTTGTGAAATTGTTAATTTTCGGAAATAAGAACTCGTTCTGAGTGGCAAAGCTTCGAAGGCGTGACTTGTTATTAAAAGAGTATTTGTGAATAACGATTTATCACAATGGCTCAGCATTGTTTGTCAAAATCTATCCACGCGTAATAAACGCTGAGAGAACTGCTAAATGTGGGGTTACTCTGAGACCATAGAATTCTGATCGAATTTATGAACCGGCCATTGTTCGCGAAAAAATATGTTAAACACAAGTACAACTGCCGTCCGTTGCTGACCAATTCACTGCTTTTTTATCCGAGGTATCAGCTGAAAAGGACCGTGAAGTTTATATTAAACAAAGAACCCTTTCATTTGTCGTTTTCTCTTTTAATTATTTTCCTTTCTCTACTGTGTGCTTGATAATTTTTATTGCTAAAGTAATAAACTATAAGATGTCTTTCTAGTTTCTTTTTATTATTATAATTTTAAAATCAGAAGTACAGATATAAACAAGTGTTTAAATTCAGATGGTATTTTAAACACTTTCTCCAAACAATTCTTAGAAAAAGTAAAGCAACTTCATTTATCACGCACGGTATGTGGTCACGGGCAGGAGTGAATAACTATTATCAGAACGGGTGGGCAATAACTTTTTTTTATTTTAGATTGACAGTTGCTCGCAATTTCTTAAAAAGAGTAGCAAATTTTATTTCCGTTTCAGATTGTTAAATTTTCAAGCAAAAATACTTTAAAGCGCAAAACCCGATTTTCCAAGCCAATAGTTTTTTTCTAATTCCTTTGCGAGAAACGTTCAATTGATTCGATTTTTTCTTTTTTCAAGCTACTAACACGGGCGAAGTATATTCATTAGTTAGGAACAATCTGCTCCCTGCAGTTTATCGTGTAACGAATTAACTACAATTCGCATGTTTAATGACACAATAATCGGTCAGAAACGGTGATTAAAAAGAAGAAAGCTTACGAATTAGAAGCGGTGAAGGTTACAAAAAAGTTCACTGTAATCAAAACACCTGCTATGAATCCTTCTCAGTGTCTAATAATCAAATTAACTCTTACATTTAATCCTGTAACTCCGAAAAGTGCCAAAAATTAAAATTCAAGAAAAATCTCAAATTTTATTTTGTAAAACATTGAAAAATAAATAGTACATGTACCATGCAAAAGTATTGCTGAAGAGGTTTCATTTAAATGGTCACACCATAGGATTTCATCAACAGACTCAAAAGTTAGAACAAATGGTACCATGCAAAAGTACTGCTGAAGAGGTTTCATTTGAATGGTCACACCATAGGGTTTCGTCAACAAACTTAAAAGTTAGAACAAATGGTACCATGCAAAACTACTACTGAAGAGGTTTCATTTGAATGGTCACACCATAGGATTTCATCAACAGACTCAAAAGTTAGAACAAATGGTACCATGCAAAAGTATAGCCTACGAATACAGCCAGGCTCTGATCGCTCCCGGCCGCTTCTCACGCGAACGTCCCTAGCGGCCGGGAGCGATGAGAGGCGGCTGTATTCGCAGGCTAGCAAAAGTACTGCTGAAGAGGTTTCATTTGAATGGTCACATCATGGGATTTCGTCGACAGACTCAAAGTTAAAACTACACTGTATGTCTCCATAATTGACTCTGGGATTGAAAGGGTTAATGGCAATGTTTCCTTACCATGAAGTGAATCTGGATGTGTGGTGCTTAGTTTGCTCACACTACATGTCTTCACAATTGACTTTGTTTATTCATAGACTTTGGCTGAAAGCACCTTCATTTCGATAGGTTCACGGACTTCACGCATTTGGAGCCGTTTCTACGCGCAGTGGGACACCGCGCAATTTTGCGCTCGATAAAAAGAGCAATAACTTTATCGTGCAGAAATCGATAAACAACAGTTATTTACAGGGAAATAACAGGCAAACACCGCCATATCGGTTCTCTTTGACATGGGTATAAATTATTAAATGATCGGAAGGTGGTCTTTCAGCTTGTAATATGACGTAATTTACCATTTCCTTTCCGCCACAATGCGTGATGCTGCGGCCACGCGTGACGGCTTTTGAATACCCGCGACACGTGCCTGTTTGCGGCAAACATATTCCAAAAAGGCGACATCATAGAAATGTCTCTTCTATTCTCTTCGCTACGCTCAGCCGAATATAAAACATTTCCCATATAACACTAGAGGCAATTGGAGGGGCCGACCAGCCATCGAGACCAGCCACTTTATTCACAGTCAAGATGTAACTGAGTCTCTTACAATGTTTGTCTGCGGTAATTAAGGTAAGCACGTTACAAACCATCGCCCACAAAAGCCTGTTCAAAAACGCACTATACCGGATGCGCAAAACCAGGGAAAAACTCCTGACTGGGAGAAAAAAACTGGGCACATATTTTCCAAACCAATGCAAAACCACCTTAACCTCTGGAGTTGAAAGATTGAAAATAACAGCTATTTGATGCTGTTCGCAATATACAATATACAAAAACATTACCCCAAACAAAGTGATACAAGACATACAAGTGAATTGCGCAAATCAAGGAGTGGTATAAACCCCCCGGGGGGGGGGGTACTCCCTATGACAATGAAACCTAGAGGGTACATAGTACGTCCAAAACTGTCTCCCTTGCGGTCCGCACAATGGAACGATGATATCATATGACGTAGTCATTAGGTAATTAGTTATACGGCCGCCATCTTGGATCCGCCATCTTGGATTTCTGAAAATTTTCAAAACCTCTTAAAGACCATCAAAATTGACTCAAAATTGATCAAAACCAATAAATGAACGCTAAATGACGTAAAATGTAAAAGTTATAGCAATAAACATTTATCTTCAAAGGTTAAAATATGCAAATTACAAAAAACATCGCTGTCAAAATCTTGTTGCTATGGAAACATCAAGTCACGAGATCAATAAAAATGTCATATCAAATGGTTGCCAGATAAATTTTAGGAAAAGTCACAAGGTTTGATGGCGTTTGAATGGATATTAAGGAAGTTATGAATGATGAAAGTTAGCGCAGGCACTTTGTGACCCCCCCCCCCCCCCCCCAACCAGGCAAAATAGGGTTAAATTATGCTTTAGCTGTACTGTCATACTTCTGTCTTAAAAGTTTAAAATATGTTTATAGGAAGATAGCAGCAACAACTATACTCCCGATTTATGTTTTAATTTTCCAGTTCAGTCAATGCCTCACAACGAACTATTAACCCTGTAATTCTCAAGAGTGCCAAAAATAAAAATTCAAGAAAAATACCAAATTTCATTTTGTAAAATATTGAAAAATAAATGGTACCATGCAAAAGTACTGCTGAAGAGGTGTCATTTGAATGGTCACACCATAGGATTTCATCAACGGACTCAAAAGTTAGAACAAATGGTACCATGCAAAAGTACTGCTGAAGAGGTTTCATTTGAATGGTCACACCATAGGATTTCGTCAACATAGTGGTGTTGTTTACCTGTAAATAGCTGTTGTTTATCGATTGATGCACGGTGAAGAAGATGCTACTAAAAAGAAACATAGAATGCACGATCACTGCAACAAACCGATGAGAATGGCCGGATCTGGTTTCCAGACCTAGATCAGTATTAATACTTGAAGTGAAGCAAAAAACGGCAAACTGATCCTTACGGCAGGAAAACAGAAGCAGAAGCAGAAGCAAATAAAATAAAATAAAAGAAAATAAAATAAAATAAAATAAAATAAAATAAAAGTGGAATATAATATTATATTATATTATATTCCACTTTTATTTTATTTTATTTTATTTTTTTTTTATTTTATTTTATTTTATTTGCTTCTGCTTCTGCTTCTGTTTTCCTGCCGTAAGGATCAGTTTGCCGTTTTTTGCTTCATGCTACTAAAACAACGACAATGCATGAAGACACTAAGACAACCAGTTCTGGAAGAGCAATACAAGGAAAGCAGCGAGAAAACTGCATCGTTGGGGTCTTTTATCTACTGGTGAAATTTCCAAGATTTGAATTTCGAACGTCAGACAGACAGACGCCTTTGTTTATAGAGGATAGCCCCGTCAGTGTCTAATTTTTTTTTTTGTCTTTATATTAAATTGTATTGTTTTTTATGTATTATTTAATATTTTCAATATTATTGTAGTTTATACCAGATGAAGAGCCACCTTTGTGGAAACGCTGATATTAAACCATTATTTATTTATTTATTTATTTATTTAAAGTCTCTGCTGTCAATGGGAGCCCCTGCGGGGGGGGAGGGGGGAGAACTCCGATATGAAAATGACGGGGTACTCGTTGTACCTTTTGGGGGACACAATTTGTAGATTGGTACCGCTTAGGGTGCTGAAATCTAAAATGATTATAGTTAGAATTAACGCGGTATCTTTTAGGGTATTGAGCTGAAAAAATATGACAGAATTCGTCTTGTGTTGTATACAATTGGTACCTCTTAGGGGTAAAATTATATTTGAGCCACGCCCATCAAACGAGATTCTGGTACCTTTTAGGGTGTTCTTCGAAATTTTCCGACGAGCACCCCGGTAATTTTTAGATGGGAGTGCCCCCCCACCGGGGATAATGCTTGAGACGGATAAATAAGCCTTGGTGATTTCGGAATCGAGCTGATGAATTGCAACATTACTGTGTTGGGATTGTGCTGAACAAGATACACGTAGTCCGATGGGTGAAGTTAACGAAGGTAGAACTGACTAGAGAGGTCTGCACAGGACGGCAGGCTTGGGCAGCAAACTGTCAATGGCTTCTGCTTCTGAGATGGTGCTACTACTGTCATCAGGTTTAGCGTCTTGTATGCATGGCCAGGTTAAAATGGTGATTTATTATTACCGCTAAACTGAAAATGTTTTGTAACAGTTTTAAGCAATGACTATAATACAAAATTACACAGCAGTATGATCAGCTTTATACAGAAGCTCAACTGCGAAACCAACGAAACAACAAGTAGACGCGATTCGCCCGACTTATATATGCACAATCCACCCAGTTATGGGCTCTTGGCACAACCTCGCTTTACCGCTTACGGCCATCTTATGTCCAGGATTGCACGCAAGTATTGTTTAACAAATACTTCATATTTGACAGAGTCCGTTATTTTTCATTTTCATGTTACTTCATATGTGACAGAATTATGTGTGTTATACGTGGTGAACTTTTATAGATAAGGACACTTTGTGATGCCTATCGTGGCGTAGCGTGGCCTCCTTCAGCGTTCAATACTGGACATTACTCCTCTTATTATTGCAGCCACAGTTTCGTGTTGAAAACAACAGCTCAGTCATAGAAATTTAGGGTCGATTGAGGGTGGTCACTGATATGACCACCCTGTTTATACGGCCACATTTTGATGGCCCACTGGTGGCCGGCTGGGATTAACTGTAACTGAGCACCAACAACAGGGAAAAAGGTCGGTCCACAGGGGCTCTACTGCATGCATTTAACGAACACATGTAATTATAATTTAAATTCTACACTCACGGTATATTCAAAGGATATATTTCAACCCCAAAGTGCTAAATTAGCCGAAACTGTCCCATTTGAAAGCTAAAACAGGTCTTTGGAATTGAAAGAGGAACCGGCCTTTTCGTGCCTTCGCAATGTCACAGTCATGTTATCTAAGTGTTATTCGTTTGGAGACACCTGGCAAGCTAAAAATAGTCTGTCTACGATTACTTATATCAAGGATTGCACACAAGTATTTTTTATCAAATACCTTATATTTGACAGAGTTATTTGTCATTTTCATATTACACGTACTTCATATCAATTCGAATGTGACAGAAATGAACGTTTATAGATAAGGACACTTTGTGATGCCTATCATGGAGTAACGTTGACCCCCTCTGCGTGCAATCCTGGACATCGCTCTCTACGATGCACGAGTATATTAATTTTACGTAGAATTTTATGGGAAGGAGACTCGTTTTATGTACGTCGCCTAATAATTTAACTGTATAGAGAATACATATAAATTTCTCAATTAACTAATTTGCTTTACTCCCCCTTGAAAGAAAACTGGGCGCTCACCTTCGGTTGAAATCTAAATAATGTAACGACTCTTTTAACAAGATAATGTTGTAGGTAATTACGTTTTTTCCTGAAACTACCAAAGGAGATTCGAGTGTTTCATTTAACCATATTGTTAGTCCGACAGAGCACCTCAATCGGCACGAGAATACAGAACGCAAACACATCAAAATTGAGGCAAAAAATATCAGTTATGTCCAGGATTGCAGATAATTAGATGCATGGCAAATTTAATAAGCGTCACAAAGTGTCCTCTTGCTCTTCTACTCAACTTCAACATCACTTGTTTTCAAAAATACAGACAAAAAACTTCACGAAGTGTCCCCTAAATTCTGCTCATTAAGTAAAGATAAACACGTACGTTTACCCTAACCTAAAAATAACACTAACACTAATGCTTACCTTACATTTCAAAAAAGATGGTAAACACTTAGACTTAACGGGACACTTCGTGTTGGATATCAAAATTTGCCATGCATCTAATTATCTGCAATCCTGGACATAAGTGAAAAATATTGGTAAAAGAAGCATAGTGGACTCATATTTTTCTTTTGGTTATTCCAGTTGGGAGTTTTGGATTACGATAATTTTTGTGCAAGTTATATTTACATTACAAGCATTAGACTAATTTATGCAAAAAGTAAGCGCCCGTTTCACTATGATTTGTTTGGGGATTTTAAAAATGTAATGTAGAACTATTGCTCTTGTTTGTCCGTAGTTTCCTCCGGGCTTCCTGTAGCTATTGTCTCTCGTGCATCTTGTCTCCATTTCATGCGTCTGTTTTGAAACCAGACTTTTACTTGGTTGTCAGATAATCCCAACATGGAGGCAAGCTGGTGTCGATCAGCCTTTGTTAAATATTTCTGAAGCTGGAATCGTTTTTCCAGCCCCTTTCTCTGCAGATTAGAGAAAACGGCTCGGGTCCAGGGCCTCCTTGGTTTTCTCGGTTTAGGTTGGCCGGGTAAAACTTGTCCAGGTATAGCTTTATTGAGAACTGTGGCGCTGTAGTCTCCATACATTCCTATAAAATTGAAGGTGAATGAAAACAAAATAATATTCATTGCTAAACAAGTAATAATAAACGCTTGATATATTTGACATAACGAGGTATCGTGTAAATTTGCAATGAAAAGGAATGAAGAAACTAGCAAAACGGAGGTGCCAGGAGTGGTATAGTGCATGGGACCAGGTTTTTGGAATGACGGAATATTGAGGTTTCTTTACTTGAATATGGAAGATATTGAAGATAACACAGTGAGACCCTCACTTCAGTACCCCTTACATTATCTGATTAGTATGTATGGCGCCATAGTGTGACCTATTCTCCATTGTTCCTTTAACAATTACTGGGCTCGTTTTAAGAGGTAACCCATTTGAAATAATGGATATGTGATCGATAAGTTTTTTTAAGCAGACCAATACAATAAAAGGATTAAATTGCAGACAACATGGGAATATCGTAAATTGGCGTGCATGTAGTGTGGTAAATTCAAACATTTGTTTACAAAAATGGAGTACTGTTTGAAGGGCAAATTAAATTGCAGTTTGAGACTTTAGATTTCAGAGTTTCAGACTGAGTAATGGCCTGATTACTTGGAGTACAAGAAATACGTGTCTCGCGGAACTTCGCGAAGCTCGGGGGAGGGTCGAAACTTTGGTGGCGTCTCGATTTGCGTATGAGGCTTTTCGCCAGTCTACTTCGTTTTCTTTGAAACCACAAACGTTGGTAAAAGGTCCTTTCGATGGTTCGCGTACTGTTTACCGTCCGCCATCTTTGTTTACCATGCTCCCATATAGGCTTACACGAAGTAGTACCACAGGCGTTCCCATCATCCTCTTTCGTTTGTCTGGCGTCATTCAAGCTTTGTTGCGCTGTTGCCAGGCAACTACACGACACCTTCATTTTTTTTTGGTCGAATTCGCGCGGCTTAGTTCCCGAGGCACGACAAATTTATTAACCTCGCTATGCTCGGGCCTTCAGCCCTCGCTTGAATAAAATAGTTTTAATCCAAAGTGATTCCAAAATAGTTGTAATTCGACAGTGCTAGAGGCATGAACGTCGTGAATGTTTAAAATGACACTGATCAGTAATTAGGGGTCAAATTATCCTTAGGACCGTTTAGGAGTAATTCCTTACTTTGGGGCAGAAACACTGATTTACATGTTTAATGCCTGTTGCCCATTGCCTATTACCTATTGTCTATTTCAGTGTATTATTACTAATATTAGATTTAAAGAAACATTTCAAATCAGTTTTTCGTGTCAAAAAATAATATATTTAACGTTTTTTTTACATGCATGCATGCATATGTTGCCATGTGTTGTATCTGATAAATGTCGTATCATACCGGATATCGGGCTGTATGTGTAAGGACTGTGACTATAACATGTGTCACAATTGGAATGAAGTAACGATCCACATAGGAACGGTTGCGCGTGCGCAGTCAAGTAGGGTGAGCTCCAGTATGTCGTGTGAAGATGATCGCATGTGTTAGGAACCACTGAATAAGCGCCTGAAAGACAAAAATTGTAAGCTATGTGTTACTGATGGGGTGCAAGCAGCCGACAATTCCATACTGTTATCATACTATTATGCAAACGTCCCTTCTCATATCAGCAAATCGTCACTCCAGATTAGAATTAACGTTATTAGGTTTCATCAATGGTATGAATTTCTTAACAGCTTCGGAAATTGCCTTATACCCCATTCACACCGACGCTTAAACATGTTTAAATGTCGTTTAGTTAAAAAAGCTTTAGAAAAAATACCTTCTAACCTCCTCGTAATATTCAGTGGAGTGAAATTTTACAAAAAGAAACTTCATTGACTTTTATTACCATTCCAGGTTGTTTGGATTGGGCAGATCGAGCTCATTATAATGTCCAATATAATGCAAGCAGATAAAACGTCGCGCAAATCTAGGGACATTTTATAAGGGAAATGCCACTCTTGCTCCTCTTGCATGCATCCCACCGGATTAGTATGCGTTCTCCATCGTCGAACACAATAGATGACCTATGCGACTCTGCCCAATACAGTATAATGCAGTCTTGCCGATCGCAGTTAGTTTATATCAGCCCTCGATTTCACACAACCCACAACATTGATCGCAAGGGCAATTACAATTACAATTCAAATTTATATAGCGCCAATCCCCGTTTCATCTAAAACAAGAGGCTACCCGTAGCCTATACTCGTACTGGTAATGCACGTTACTCACAGGGAACACTTACGTAACACAACAACAGGCAAATAAAACCAAAATTAGTTTCGCTTCGTCTTGCATGCGTGCGTATTCTCGTATCTAATACGATGCACAAATAAGAGACGAAAACAAAAAGAATAAAAATAAAAACGGAGGGCAAACTTTACCTCGTTGCCGTATCCGTCACGAGTAAACAGCAACAACCAATAACCCAAATTTGTTTCGCTTTTGCTTGCAAAACTGAATCCCAAGTACCGTGGGCTCAAAATTTCTCGCAGTGCATGCGTGCGTATTCTCGTACCCAGATCTAACGCAATGCACAAAAGTGGATACACGGAGGAAAACAAGGAGAAAAACGGAGAGCAATCCTTAACTCGTTGCCGACGCACGAGTAAAAAAAAAGCGCAAATAGGTTGGTCAAGCTTTTTCTTTTCTTCGTGCTTAACTGTCGCCTTATTACCACAGAAAAGTACCAATTAATTGCTTTCATTCAACTGTCAAACTTAAGAATTTCATCCATCGCCAAGGGCTCATCAGCTGGAGTATATTGACTTGCTATATACATCCGTGTTGTGTCGAGATGCTGGAGTGCCCTGCCTAAGACACAAGCCTGGGCAGATCATATGGAGAACCTGCTTCAGGAACCCCTCGTCTTAAAATGGTAATTTTGAAACGAAAGGTGAAACCGATCCATTTAGTACCAAATAAGCTGCAGAAAAGTTCCGGAGATGCAAAACAACCCAATTCTGATATAGTATGTACAACACTTGAAGGAAATAACCGTTTGAGACTGAAAGAGTTAAATGGTTTTCAATTTTCAAGTGATGTTTTTCTTCGACGTTCTTTAAAAAAATGTGGTTTTGAATGTGAATAAATATGAAGTTAGTACATATGCCAACCAAGAGAAATTGTTTTTCGCACGCTACGATTGGCTGCTGAAACTCGGAACAGTATTTGTTATCCACCTCCAGGCATTGTTTTGGATTTCGCGGTTGAATTTTTTCCCCATTTGTCAGAAATAAAGTAACTATTCTGGGCAGTGGCTATCCACTGGTTTTATCTACTAAAACAATCGAATATCCACCACTATTCATCAACACCGAGGTGAATAATTGTTAACTACGTCTACTTGCACGATCGTCTCTCAGTTCGTTAGGTCTTGATAGAACAAGTTATACAAGAAGCATAAAGGTTATTTTACTCAATATCACCTCTTGTTTTGTTTGCAATATCATAATATCAACCGCATCTAAAGGCAGTAACGTGCTTATCTCCTCATAAAACAATTCATGACGTTTCGTTTATCTCGTAATAAAACAACTCGTGACGCATAACTGCAATATCATTTTCCCTTCGTGTGTGGGAAAAATTCGAAAAAAAAATAACTTTCTGTCGATAACATCTCACGTCCACCAGGTGTAAATGTATCATAACCTGACACGACAGAATGAAAATACGGAATTTTATTACACGGCTGTACTTGTTATTGGGCTTATTAGCAAAGTAGATCGAATCATCTCCATTATGTGCGTTCCAGTGCTTAATTAGCAGTGTAAACGTAGGTTGTTGATGATATATTGCCTAACACAGGAGTAACAGTTTCAACCTACGTCTAATGCAATGATAATAAACAAGACGGGTGAAAGATTTACAGATATGAATGGTTAATTACAGCATTATTGTCTAATTGATAATTTTCCAGTGGGTGGCTTATTTTTATTGAATGAAATAAAAAGTAAAAAGTGTAGTATAGTTCAAAAACAAGTTTTAATGGATCTTTGATAGTCAACAATTTCAAGATACTAGAAATTACACTGTACGTTTAAAGTACAGCTATTATCTCGTATACTCCACTGAATAAAAAGCTTCTTTTTCAAAAGTCCTCAAAAAACGTGTCCGGTAGTCTAAAAACACGTGTGACCCCATTCAAATAGAAGCTTTTCTCTCGAAGTTAATGACACCGTTTCTGCTCTGGTGCAAAACGGTACAGAAGCAAGAGTTCAAGTGCAAAAATATTTTCGATTCGGTGCCCGTTCAGATGCAAAGGAAATCAAAAAAATTTGACACGAGATTCGTGTCAGCTAAAGTTGCAAAAACTTTCTCACGCTCGTCAGATAGATCTCGTGAGCAGAGGTTGTAACTATAAATAGGCCTTTGTAAGTTTTGAAAGCAGAATAGTTTTGTTATGCAGTAAAAATATTTGTCTTTCCGATACGTTGACGACTGATGTCCATTTCAGCTTTTATCGCAACACAAACAAGCAAATGGATTTTAGAAAACTGATTCAATCTATTAGCGCACCTCCATTGTTGGGCTATTGTTGGTCTGTCGCCCATTTATTTCATTCAACTTGAACCTAATTCTCTCTTCATTTTCCTTAAGGTGACGTCCATTCTCGACTACAAAGGAATTGGCATCCAATCCATTTCTCGCTAGTTGCATTAGATGATTTGTGTACCTAAGTTTTGTTTGAAGCAAGGCAAGGCGTGGCGCTTTGTTTAATACCTGACAGCTATTACGAGAAATAAAACCTTTGGGTTTGGTTAGAAATGCAATACATCGCTAACAGAAATGTCTTGCGTGTAGAAGGCACTTGAACGTGTCAACCAAAAAATCCGGGGCATTTTTCTCGTCCTTTGGCGCAAGCAAAAAACACCCCACGTTTGAGATTTTAAAGTTTTTGCTTCGGTACGTGCTCCATCACCTAGCGAATGCACGGCTGTCGTCAACTCTTATGAGCCGTTAGTTTTCGTAACCGCATTCAGGACGATAATAAAGTGATAAGCAAAATGCCACAAAATGCCAGCTGCTTTTCTGGGTGAGAAAGAAAATAAAAGACGGTAATCTTGTGTTTTCAAAGCTTTTGTCTGCGAGGATTACACGCAGTGTTTTCAAGTTCAGATACCCATTCAAAGTTATGTTTTCTCTTGATATAAAGAACTGATTAAGTATTTTCAGCGGATTTTAAACTGAAAGAGCCTCAATAGCTAGGCTAAACAATCTCAGTAACTATTGAAATATGAATACAAGGGTTTAATAGTGCTCACTCAATTTCACCCACCACATGCTCATTCAAACTTGAATGCTTGAAAAACAGATCCCAAAAACAGATCTCTTGAGATGTTTTGACTAAAACCTCCAAAATATTTTGATGCGAGAAGAATGTTTTTTTAAAGCCTAAAACAGTGTAAAACCTTTAAGAAGTTTATGCTTTCGGTTTAGTCCGCGCCACTCTGTCAAAAGAAAACTATTTCCATGTATTTCACCGACAAAACGAAGGCAACACGGTCGTATAGAAGTTAAAGAATAAAAGAATCAGTTTAGGACAACATAAAATGTATTTAGTTCTCTTATGTCCTGATTTTATCCCTTGCTCAAAGCTTCCAAAGTCTGCCCCGCTTAGATGGAACTGTGTCGTGTTTAGTTCTCTTATTCCTTGATCAGTTTATCCCTTGCTCAAAGCTTCCGTGGTCATCATGCAGCCTCACATGAAGGGAAGGTGAATGTCCTCCATATTCCAGTGACGACAAAAGGTTACTGTCAGTCTTTGTCTCGTTCGAGATTTCCCAAAATACTAGACTTTGTATCTTCCATCGATCTCTGAATGAACAGTACAAAACTTAATTCTTTATTCTATGATATTTACAACGATAAAAGGGACGAGGAGTTTTCGATTTCATGACAAACAGGCATTGATAAATATGTCGTTTCACGATTAAAGACGAAACAATATTAATCTCTTCCTATTAGTTTACCAATAAAACATAAATGTACAAGTTATCGCAAACGGCATCCTATATAGCAATAATTAATACAGTTAAGTCACTCCACCTTTTAAAATATTTTTTCAACACGCTTTATCTAAAATTGTTCTTTCTGGCTTTAGCAATTGTTCTATAATTATAAATGGGAACTTGCAGATGAAATAAATCTATTCGGCAAACGATTTTAAGGGATTGATGACAGAGAGGATGAATGCATTCTTTTAAAATGTGCAACACAGTTAAGTTTAAATTGTTACTCATACTAAATCAAGTGCAATTAGAGTACAAGTTTTGTTTTGGGCGTATTCCGGCCGACAAGAGTTTCTTTGAACGGCTACTAACCATAATGTAACCCTTTCATCCTCAGAGACAATTATGGAGACATGTAGTGTAGTTCTAACTTTTGAGTCTGTGGACGAAATCCTATGGTGTGACCATTCAATAAAACCTCTTCAGCAGTCCTTCTTCATGGTGCCATTTGTCTTTTAACATTTTACAAAACGAAATTAGGGATTTGTTTTTTTAATTTTGATTTTTGGCACTTTTGGGCGTACGGGGTTAAATACGGCGTTTTTTTTAAAAGGAAGTCTCTTGCACCCAGAAAGTTTTTTACTTTCTTCCTTTGGTATAAACTGAGATATTTCCTTTCCATAATAAAAAACTTTTCATATTCTCTCGTTGAGTCATAGCATGGTATTTCATTGGGTGTGAAAACGGAAACCACAGGAAAGGCTTTGAAGTTAAACCCCTAGATTTCATATTTTAATATTTGATTAAATTCTTTATTAGCAACGTAAATGGCTTTCATGCCCTGCCAATTTAATAAAATTACATAGGAAGTTCGATTCAGATGCATCGACAAGTTAAGTCAAAGATTTATTTATATGTGACTAAGAGATGAAAAGAAAGGAAACAACAGGTATACAGGAGGCCATAGGTAGATTGGTCTCTGCGTAGAAATAGGCAGAATGGGTTGTTTAATTTTTCTAAAAAGAACCAGTCGTTACTTAGCGTGTGGGAGGTGAAGTTAAAAACGACGAAAACTGAAAAACGCATTCGTCTTTTCTTGAAGGTTTTCCTTCTTATTTCATTCTTCTTATATCTTGGACAGCGTCTTCGTTTATAGATGTGGATGGACAAAGTTGATTGTACATCTTACCAATCAGATCTTATGCTCTATATCACTTAATAAAAAATTCTCAGTGACATGAAATTTGTTTTATTACAGTTGCTGTGTGCGTATTGATCTGTTCGGATGTCAGGTTTATTTCACAAATTGTACATAATGCACACGTCCATGAGAAACAACATAAGATTTGATCGACTATCAACGCATAAATGTTGAATTGTTGGAATATTTCTTTATATATTCCAAACTTATCGTTAGACACAGAGTAAAAATTATATCGGGTTTAAAACATTTAAATTCTCGACTAGTTTGCTAGCATATGCATTTCATCACCAGTCTTCAGTATGATTGTAATTTCGACGGTCTTCTGTCGTCCTCGCAATCTGAATACACAAAAGCAGATTACTAGGAAAAAAGAGATATTTCTTTCGGAAATTACTCGTGAATCACAAATCACGCAGAATAATAACTCTACTCAACAGAGATAACGGGTTTGAGTTAAAACTTAATAGGCAAACTTTTCCCTGCGTCTAAAACACCCTATTTACCGATGAAAGATGAAAACAAATTGTTGCCCTTCTTTCCGAGCGCCATCCACTTCAATAGTTTTATTCGAACAAGAGTGCGACTTCCGTAAATATCTGTTTGATACAATGGATACACTACCATTTCCGTTGTTTGATCGGCCTCGCAAACCGGGCATAGCGCATTAAAGATTTCAACAAGAGCATATGGGCATTCAAGGACAATATACCAGTGATACTCCGCTATATGGCTATCGTCTACCAAATAGCAATGTGGTAAAGCACACACAGAGAGAAATCGCAACTAATCAACTCGCCTCAAATAAACAACATGAACCTTCAATACCTTGGCAATGCCCTGTTCACCTGTGGTATGATTCGATATAGAGGAATAGATAAGGCTCAAAAACAATAACTGTTTTCGAGTCTTGAAAAAGATAGCCATGCTGTGGTATTTCTGTAATAAGTGCTGTATTGTATTGTCGCTGAAACGAAGCAACCGCCGAACTTGCTTGACAGACAACGAGAACCTGTTAGTGAATTCTCTGTTCTGTTCTGTTCCTTCATTCACCATTTACAGTCCCTCGCCAGATATTCTAACGGAGTTTTGTACACCTTCGTGACAAAAGAGCTCCCTTCATCGAGCTATGATTCCTTCTAGGTTAGTCGAAACCGTTCATAAACAATCAAATTTTGCCCTTTTGTTAATGTACAGTGAGATAACATCATGGGCGGAAAAGTTCATCAGTTGCCTGTCTGGTTTATCATTCGACGTTATGCCAAGTTGTGAAAAAATTTGCTCACACTTTATCGAAATCCATTAAAACGTTTATGAGGCTTTTAGCTGAGAAATAAACTTAATATTTGCTCCATCGGGCTGTGCAAAATAAGTAATATCGATGGTTAATAGGCACGAGAATGAATTATGAACAAGAGAAATCGTGTCGTTGCTTGCTCAGCGTTCAGTGTTTGATCTAATTTCCCTCTATCCCTTACCTAGAAGTGGGAGCCGCTCTCTCTGCTCGGTTTCGTGTCTGCCTAATATTTGATCCACACCAAAACTCAACTGTTGATAACTTGGAACAGGGGTCGGCACGCCAAGTCCGTTGCTAGTTTCGGACACGCGAGCTGAGCCGTGCGATGTTGGGCCGTGCGACGCCGGGCCGTGTGGACGGGCTAAAATGTCTTCAATGCGGAACGACGCCATGCTCTGATTTACAGATAAATTCAAGTCAAATCTTGTGTTTCGACAATGATGTCGTCGCTAGCCAGCCAAAGAGAAAGCTGGCAAGCTATGGGCTCGTGAAGAAGTCAAAGACAAAGAGGTCCATCAGATGTCGACCGTCAATGGCCCACAGGGAGCTAGAAATGACATTACGTTGTTGATTGTCACTTTGAGTTCCATTAGCGTTGATTTGTTGATTTTTATCATCTTAACTTTTCTTTGTCAATGGGAGACATATTCATATAGACGTAATGTGCTTCCTGAATAAAGCTTTTGGGGAAAGGTCTCGATTGATATCTGTGTTCACAGATGGGACAGGAAAACCTGAGAGCCGCATGGGATGCATTCGTCCAGTGTATCACGGTATACGTTCCTCGACCGCAATCCCCACAGATTAGTAACAGATACGTTAGACAGTAATCCTGTTGTCCCCAACCACTGTTTAAAGAGTGAAGAGCACAAAACAGCAAAAGACGTGCTCATTTTTAGTCCAGCAAATGAAAAATGGTAACCGGGAATTCTTTATTAAAAGCTGGCTTTTGCACTCCAGAGAGGCCTGCCCATTTCAACTCTGTTATCTCATATCTAATGGTATAGAGTTTACGTGGGTGATCATTGGGAGTCAATTAGCACCCATTTAGGGTATTAGATTCACGTATACTCATTTACACAGCCACACACGTGTATTAATTATATCCTCTGGCTTAATTAATTCGTCACTCTTTCACTTCATGTGTGTTTTCCATGTAGATGAAACAGATAAAGGTGTTTAACTTCGCATTACACAGAACGAAATGCAAACGCGCATAGTGTCTCAATGTTGCCTTTGGCGTGTTTTCTTTTTAAACAATATTGGCAAGATTGGCAAGATCAACAAAACCGAATATCCTTTTTTCGCGAGTATTTTTGTGGCAACAATTTCTGCGGTTACTCCTAAGGCGATAATTCAATTATCGCACGATTAAGATGGAACTTGATCCGGTAGCTTTAAAAACTAATCAAAAGTGAAACTGTACAAGGCGTTTATATAACAATCGTATTATATCGTGCCCATATCGCAATAAAGAAATAAAGTAGCTAGTTTTGGCTACAATGGATAAAAGCTGTCAAACTCACGACTACAAACGTCTCAATTGAAATCTACAACTGAATGCTCTTAAATCTAAGGCTGTCACTTTTAAAATCGGGCAGGTTGCCTGAATCAACAGGACTCCGAACAGATATCAGCCGTACATCGACCGTTTTTTTTCTTTCTTAAATGAACATATACGTATTAAAACCATGGTCTTTAAGGTAAAGCTCCTACTTATAACCACGGGAATCATTTAAATACCCCAGACAATTATTTATGGGTTATGGGATTATAGAAAATCGCTTTAAACGGTGGCATATCGTCCTGGTATAGCCATTTTAGCGACTGTTGGAGTTTCCGAGGATACATGCCGTTTATCACGCCCATGATTTTACCTTGTACAAGTTTTGGCACGCCATGCTGTCCTTTTTTTATAATAACAATAATATTGGTGGAATGAATGTGATTTGCGGATAAATGCTTTAAACTTGTCCCTGATCTGTCTCGGGTCGATATCAAGGCTTACTGACTGACTTATCAACTTCTTTGGTGGGCAGGCGACACAATCTTATCTTGCTATATCAATACAAGCTTTTCCAACTAAATATTCGTGTTTCAGTTGAAATTTCCTGTGGGAATTTTATGTGTCTTTACTCGAAAGACCTCAACTTTGTCATCGCCTTCGCATTGAGACGAAAATGAACCCATATGTGGGCGGGTGGGGAAATTGTTGTATTTATCTGCGTTGGTAGCCATTAAATGCCCATCAAACCGCCTATTTTTATCATTTCCCACGTTTTTCTTATTTTTCGATCCAACCAGCAAATTTAGTCAGACCACTTTTAAATCGCCCTAATGAAAGTTACTAACGTTTTTTAGTTCGTTTCTTCAGACTATTTTCAGTTTGCTTTATAAACAGCAGTCTATCATTTGAAGTGCAACAGTCTTGTTTATACTGGAAGGCGCATTTTTTTCGTCAGAAAATATTCTGGAAAGCAAAGCACTATGAAAACTGTTGCGACATAGTAATCTACTGTCGCGGCAATATTAAAGATTGTTATATCAACGACAGCAATAGTCCTATGAACCTAAATCTTTCAAAGCTGTGACTTAAAATGTCTCTATTTTTGAGATGCTTCAAATTCTTTGTTTGACCTTTCATTCAGACTTGTCGTAACCTTTGCATTGCAACCCGCTCCCTCTGTATTCTCATGCGAAAATTTTATGTAAAGCCTTTTACGAAAACATGTGTCAACATCAAGACCACGCTGGCGGTGATGCAACAATCACGGAAAAGGTTTTTGGGAGTGTTAAGACGAATCAATTCATGAAAATCCAACAGTTGAGTTGGAAACATAGTGGTGTGGCGAGGCGCTCTTTGTACGGGCTATTCAGATCTCTGTGCAAACTGCTCTCGCAGCGGAAACATTATTGGCATTCACTTTCGTTTGCATTTCTCAGTGTTTGTTTCATAGAAACTCCAAAGAATAACGACTGATGGAGATTTAGCTGGTAATGTTTACAATTGGCTGTCGCATCACGGACAACTCCAAGCCGAACAGATGTTAGGTTGTTCTGAGAGTAAACAATTAATTTAATCCTTTTTTAATGCATTGTAGTCACTTTCACCAACCTTTTCACCTGCTTGCCAATTCAGAAGTTTTTAAATCCGTTTTTTTCGAAAGCTTGACAACTATATGCCACCTTATAACACAGTTTGCTTGTCAAACGATTGAGACCCTCAATCAGACTATTTACAGTAGACGTTATTTTATCTATCATCTGCTTGCTAAATCGTATATACTCTAACCTAAGATCTCACGAAACCTTATTACACACTCTAAATTTAAGTTCTTCTTCTTTTTATCCTTCTTCTTCATCTTCGTCTTATTATTATTTCATCTTTTAAAGCAGCGCCATTACCCGTAAAATTCCAAGGAGGAGAAATAACCCAAAGCTCAGAAGTATTTAAGGAGGTCCAAGGAAGCTGTGGTGTGAAACGTTAGGCGCCTCAGTCAAACACTAGATTGCCATATCAGTTTCCTTGGGTATCGTGGACTATCGTCCAATAGCTCTTCTTTTAAGTATGTAAAATCAGTACTGATTAAAATAATCTTAGAGACGTTCATGTTTGTTAAGTCCCAGACACAGGCAACTTTTCTTGTAACGTTGCGCGCAACAAGCCTTTTTGGGGGTGTCACGCATTGCAATTTGATTCTACTTGATTCTACTTCTGCAACTGTTGCGCGCAACGGCGCAAAAGTAGAACTTGATTCTACTTCTGCAACTGTTGCGCGCAACGTAGCAAAAGTAGAACTTGATTCTACTTCTGCAACTGTTGCGCGCAACGTAGCAAAAGTAGAACTTGATTCTACTTCTGCAACTGTTGCGCGCAACGTAGCAAAAGTAGAACTCGATTCTACTTCTGAAACTGTTGCCCGCAACGTAGCCAAAGTAGAACTCAATTCTACTTCTGAAACTATTGCGCGCAACGTAGCAAAAGTAGAACTCGATTCTACTTCTGAAACTGTTGCGCGCAACGTAGCCAAAGTAGAACTCGATTCTACTCCTGAAACTGTTGCCCGCAACGTAGCCAAAGTAGCACTCGATTCTACTTCTGCAACTGTTCTGCACAACGTAGCAATAGTAGAACTCGATTCTACTTCTGCAACTGTTGCACGCAACGTAGCAAAAGTAGAATTTGATTCTACTTCTGAAACTGCATGCGCGCAACGTTGAGAAAGAAAAGTTGCACCGTGTGTCTGGGCCTTCATTATCTCAGATACGTTAAACTGATCAGACTAGAACTTTCCATTCATTGCCTTTTAATTTGTTGTGGTATTTCATTTTTCCCATTTGGACAAAAGGGCAACGTTGTGGAGTGAAAACAGGTGGTTCTTACACCATTCAACCGCATGGCCGAAACGAGGATCGTCTAAACATACGGAATCACGAGGAGCAGGATACCCGCTGGGCGAGTCACAAACCTCGTCGAAATGGAACGGGTTAATCGTCTTAAATCTCCACGAAAATAGCCCTGAATACGGACTATGATGTTCACTTTGAGGAACGCATTCGGTACATTTTCTCCCAGTCAAGAGAAAATGGCTAGCAACGGCACCCACTCAATGATCGCACTTTCGCCCAGTTTTGCGAAGATCATGGGGTCAGAAAAGCAGCTGAAATCAACCTAAAAATGGAACATGTTAACGGAGAGCTTTGGCCACGCTATTTACAACGTGAATTCATTATAGTTTATTGTAATGGGAAAGTATTCGGCAGATGTGGCAGGTATGTTGGAAAAGCTGTTATGTCGAAATATATTTATAAGCCCATATATTTCTTGAAGATTAGCCGCCATTTTAACTTGAGAAATGCGAGAAGTCCGCTAGTACGTTGCGGGCTCAATGCCTGCCATTGTAGGCCATGATGTAGTAGCATACGAAACGTCAAGTTTTATCAAAAATGAATAAGTTCAATATGTTTATCACCGCGGTTTGTGTTCTATTTCTCATCAAGCTACGATGGCCCAAGAACAAAAGTCTTTATAATTTAAAAGGATTAGGAGAATAGACATATGTGTTATTAGGACACATTCATCTGATGACTGACTGAGTGAGTCATCCTAAATAAACTATGTCACATTGAATGTCTCGTGACTTAGTGGAGTCAGAATCCATACTCTTCACAGCGGCACATACCCATATAGCTTATATGTGAGAGTACTCCTAACTCAGGCTTAAGGCATGTGTAAGACCCCCCGCAGAGAATTTAGAAATCTGTATTCATCAATAAAATTAACATCATAGCTCGATGTACCTAGCTGATTTATTTCTGACTAGACTATTCATATGAGAGTATTTGTTGGTATCACGTGACATTTTTGTATCAGTGACGTCACAAAGCACCTTTTCTTATTTGGGGAAGGTTACACAGCGCAATTTTTAAAATATTTGTTGTTAAATTGTTAAATCAAGTGTAAGCAATATTATACTGCCTTGTATGGTGGAATATGTAATTTCAATTAGAAGTTTTTAAGCATTTTTGCAAGTCATGTGACCTATGTCCTTAATTACGTCATTGATATTAAGCTTGGACATGCATACAAGGCTAATTCATTCGGAGCACCTACGATGTAAGGTATAAGTACCCAAAAATATTTACTTGAATTTGATTTTATGTTCCCCATTTTGCCCTGAAGATTTTAACCGTTAAAGATCAATTGCAGGTCACGTGAATAGAAATCGCACTTCAAGAATAAGTTATAAAATTAATTATTACAAACATAACCGACAAACTGCAAGGACGACTTGAAAACGTAAAAAAGTAGACTTTGTGAGACACCAATACGACAGAAACCGATAAAGCAGGGTAGCAACCGCGGACAGCTGTTTCGCCCTGTTGGGGCCCTCTGTAAGGCTCCCGAGAAAATGTTGCTTGTCGATTTTCAATACGATTGAGCACAAGCTTCCATTTCAAAGGGAACTAAGCCAAATAAGCCAGTGAGTCATGCCTGAAGTTTCCTGAGAAAATGAGACACCCATGCAAAGATCTATCCTTTTCTAAATCCGATGCTTGCAAATTTGATCGCCTAACCTAAAACCTGATGGCTTCAGAAATGCCCCTATTCGGCGGTAAAGGGTTAAATACTAGATTTTATTAAATGAAAGTTTTTCAGACGTGAATTTGGAATCAGGCAATGAAAACGTCGTTCAATTTCTTAAACTCTTTTGAACCATTCTCTTTTACCTGTATCCTTGCGTCCAAATTTAAAGGAAAACTATCTTTGGAGACTAATTTGTTAACGGACGTTAAAAAATAAAACGTCTTTGGAGATAATTCCAACGCAATAGGTAGTTCCTTAGAGAAAATTTTTTCTCCCGCCCAACCAGACAATTCAAACTTGTAAGCACGATCGATGCATTCGTTCGTCACTTCTAGTGCGGTAGCAATTGACCCGTAATCTCTTCTTATAATGAAAAAGCAGTTAAAGTCAAGGTCTTTCACAATAGTTTTTGAACCAAACATTCCTCTTGGAGCCGCATTAATATTATTTTGAATTGGTTCAGTTTCTGCCAAACTCGTTCCCAGCGCTTTTTGGGAACGAGATTGAGTTTCAGCGGTTTGTTTATTGGAACATGCGCACAACTTGATATCAACGGATTTGTCTGCGCATGTCTTAAACTTGCTGTACGTTGTCTGACGCGTAAAACCAGTCAACCACACCTTGTCTTTCGGAATAGCATGGTGTTTAAGAGCGACTGAAAACACTTCATCCTCGTTAAAGCCGGCTGGAGGGACCACGTGTATGTCCATCGTCGTTATGATGTAGTCTCCTTGGAAACGTTGAAAAATTTTTGTCATAGATTTGCCGACTAAGCGTTGGCAGTTTCCAAAACCATACAACAGCTTACTTTTGTTACCTGATGAAAAAAAAAAACAGCGAAAGAAGTATAAAAATAAGTACGAAGTCGTATGAGTTTTGCAGTCAACTCTCTCTTAAAGGACACCTCCATAAGACGGACACCTGGTGTTGGTCCCTGCCGTTTTTCAGGTCATTTTACTGTAACCAAACTCTCTATAAGACGGACACCTCTCTAAGACGGACAACGGACACTTTGAGACCGTCAACGGACACTTGAGAAGTGCTTTCTCTAGTGAAAAAATCCTTAAAAACGGAAATATAGGTGCTGAATATGAATAAACGAGTCCACTTTTCTAATATTACTTTTGTTTCGGTTGGTAGGTAGACATGTATTCATTGTGCACAGGTTCAGCTTTATTATCTCAGAATTACTGGTGTCACGTTACCTCGACTGACATTGGGGCCGGTCCTGACGGTGTCTGTCTTAGAGAGAGTTGACTGTACCCAAAATTGCCTTCAAGTGTAAATAAATAAATAACTATATTTAGAGAAAAAACCCACATCAGTCGCAGCTGGTTTTCATGCAGGTCCTCTATCCAGATCGAATTGGAATTTAGAATGTTGGTTGGTATTGATACCTCAGAAAAATGTAATACCAAAGGCCCGTTACTTTGGGACTAGATGTCAGAATAGGAACACTTGGGTCTGTTCGCTGCAAATAGTTAACAACTATTCACCGAAGTGGAGGTGGGTAGTGGTGATGTAGTAAATGATGCTTTTTAACTCATTTATTCCTGTCAACGATTACAATTTTCGCACGCAAATTGCTGGGAGGTGAATAGCACTTGCTATTCCGAGTTTCAGTAGCCAATCAGAGCGCGCCAACAACGCTATCCACTGTTTCAGTACATACTAATCCTTTTTAACTCGTGAATGCACGAGGCGTTTAACGAGTTATCGCAGACGGCACGAATATGCAAATTATCAGTCCTTCCTTTCTTCCTTCGACTGTAAGGTTTTCTGGTAGGTACATCATGTATGGGGACACAAATTGTACCGAGAAGTGCCCTGTTGTAAGAAGCAAGTGTACTAGATACAATGTACCGGGACACATTCTGTACCTGTAGTAGCTGCTGTAGTAGCTGTAGTAGCTGTAATAGCTGTAGTAGCTGTAGTAGCTGTAGTACATGTAGTACCTGTGTGTCCCCATACATGATGTACCTACCTTTTATTGGTAATTCCGCTGACCAGTGCATAAGGCTTGTGCATATATTTTTCCTGTTCCAAAAACAATAAGTAATGGTCACGAGGGGGATAGGGCGGAGAGTGCACAAGGCTTGTGCATATATTTTGGCTGTTCCAAATGCAATAAGTAATGGTCACTTGCACTACCCACGGAAACGGCGATGGAGGAAGAGGAGGGTGGGGAGTTGGACGTAGAAGGCGGGGGGGGGGGGGGGACGGTGGAGAGTCGGTGGAGCAACACGCGTAGGAGAGGGAAGGGTCCGAAGGTTGCTTTGTATTCACGAGTTGGTTTGTTGGAGCCTTTGATTCAAAACAGCGTCACGATTTCAATAGGGTTAATGTTGAATTGAGGTTGATTCATTATAGCGCAATTCGTTCATATCACGGTTTTTCAAACGTGCAGTTCATTATACAAAATTGTACAAACTTTTACAAAATCTGTGTATTTCACCTAAAACTAGACAAATTCTCAAATTTAAGAGACATGCGATGTTTAGGAGCGAAGATATAATGAGATCGAGAATTTGGACAATTTTACGAGCGACTTTGCCCGGTCGCCTTCCATACTGCAATCGTCTGTGAAAATTGTCGAATTTGGTGACTCCAAACCTTGCTCTCAAACATCGCATAACCTTCAAATTTGAGGATTAGACTACAACGTAGTTTTCAGGTGTCGATTAATACATAGCTTACCTTGTAAATGTTGTGTCTGTATAACATCGTTTAAGGTCCCAAGCGCAAATTCCGCCAACCATTTGTGTTTCACTGAGTTGTCTTCGGCCTGATTATTATCATCGAATCCTTCACACTTGCATCTGGTCAGCGGCATCATTTGCAAGTCAGCGCATGTGCGATTTGCTGGTAAAAGAGCAAATATGCCGGCTTCCAAAAAATTCCTTGAATGCATTTTCTCAGGGTGGTTCAAGGATGTTAGTGCTCTGTGCAGGTCCAGTAACGTAAAGAGACGCTTCTGGTTCTCAATCAGGGCCGTTACTCTCTGCTGGCCCAGCTTTTCAGCCGCGCCATCAGGAATTATCATAAACATGACCGGATCAAACGCCTCTCTACGCCCTTCTTCTGTGAAACTGTACTCTGTGTTCTTGTTTCCGTGGTCGGAAAATATCACAGTAAGGGTGTCGGGACTCTGAGCTACTTTGATCAGGAACTTCGCCAAGGTAGCATCCATGTTAATCATTCTTACTCCAGTGTACTCGTGTCCAGTGTTAAAATGCATAAAGGAAAGCATCGATTTGGCTCCCCTATCGTTTCCTAGTCTGGCATACACCTTTGCAATGTAATCCAAGAAGTACTTACTGAAGAATTGGCCGTTTAAACACACCTTAGGTGGGTCGTCATAGTGATTTGTTATATTGTATTTATTTAACACCGGACAGGAAAAATGTAACAAGCCAAAGTCATCGATATGTTTTGTGCGCATCTTGCTTTGGAATTCGGTCCACCTAAGATGAAATGAGGTAACGTTAATTTCTAAATGCACGTCACGTCTATCGACCGTTTAATAATAAATTACAATTCAGTCTGCAGACTAAACAATTATTGAAGTTGGTCTTGCAAAACCCAAAATGGCGTCTATTTTCTTATATACATTATCACAATTTTGTCAAAAACTGGACTGGTTTATATTCCTAGAAGACTAATTAAGTCGATGTATCACTTTTATATTTTTACACCCTTTAGCGTTTATTTATTGGTTTTCATTAATTTTGGGTGAATTTGGACGGTTTTTAAGAGGTATTAAAAAAATTCAGAAATCCAAGATGGCGGATCCAACATGGCGACCGCATAACAAATTACCTAATAACTACGTCATATGACGTCATCCTTCCATTGTGCGGACCGCAAAGGAGACAGTTTCGGACGTATTATATCCCCTCTAGGTTTCATTGTTAGTTATATTTTTAAATTATAGAAGATTAATTTACATACATAGTTTTTTATTAAATTGTAGTTTATATTAAATTGTTAACGCCTGATGTATTTACCGTGTTTTTTAAATAAAGATGATGATGATGATGATGATGATGATGATGATGATGATGATGATGGTTCTTGAAGTTACGAAGGGGGGGCGTAATGTGCCCTTCCCCCCCCCCCCCCCCCCCCCGGGCTCAGAAACTAAAAAAAAAACCCAGGCTGAATAGGGTTTATAAAAGCAGACATTACCTTTCTTTAAATTCTGAATATGTTCCTGGTTTTCGTCTTATTTCAAGGTTTGTCAATCCAATTCCCCAAGGGTCATACCAACAAAGGTCTTCTTGATAGAGGGTCTGGTAGCCCCATTTCTTGAAAGTCTTAAACAACACCTCCACACCCAACGGGGCTTTCGCGCTTTTTGCTGTCTCGCTAATTTTGTTGTCATCTGAAAAAAACAGTTCTAGACTAAGGCCCAGTTCAAACGTCGAACTTCACATGTGCCGAACCTAATGCAAATGAGACAAATCTATTGTTCTTGCTAATTTGCATTAGGTTCGGCACATGTGAAGTTCGACGTTTGAACTGGGCCGAAGTTCTAGTCTTCGAATCATTTTCGAAAGAGCGGGGATGGCGCAGTGGTGAGGGCGTTCACCTCCCACCATTGTGGCCCATGTTTGATTCCCGGACTCGGTGTCACATGTGGGTTGATCTTTTCTCATCTTTGCTCTTAGGATTTTTTCCTCCGGGTACTCCAGTTTTTCCTTCCCCCTTAAACACGAAGTTCCGGTATAAAAGGAGCCTGGCCTGGCCATTCTCACCACCAGTCGTCACTCAATCACTGAAGCATAAACAACTGACAAAAAATATGCATCATTACTAAGACCATTACTAACACAATTTGGAAAAACTTAATGAAAGTTATATCAGAAATCTTTATGAACTTCTATTTCTTTGTTTGCACAGGTAAAATCTTGGTTTAATTAGATTTTTGAAGGAAATTATATTTAAAGGACGTGCAAGTTAACCACGTTTTGTGACTGAAAGACGCCTTAATTTGTGTTTCACACCCAAAAGGTGTGAAATGGGGGAGGAGCTAAGCCTTTTATACCGGAACATTCGTGTTTAAAAACTAACACTTCCAAATTCCAATTCGACTCTGAGCAGAGCTGAATAACGCTCAGGGGTCAGCGGCGCGAAACGCGGGCGACCGCGCGGGAAACCTGGAGCCAACTGGCGGGCTATTTAAAATGGCCGGATATGTGGTGTTTCCCTGAAACAAAAACAATGCCAATGGTTAAGCTCTGTGTTGAATGGTTAAGAATGTTATTTGCGTTTTTGGACCGCCACGTCGATATTCTTTAAAATTACAGTTTGAACTATTTTTCGTTTCATCTGTAACAGGGTGAAATTTTAGCCTGAACGAGACTTCACGAACTGCGCGTGCATGTCCCAATCACGTGATATGAAAGCGAGCAACATTGTGCTACGTTTGGGGCTTTTAATTTCCTTCTCCGTTGTCGTGTTGGCCCACCAGAATTTTTTTAAATGTGGGGAATATGAAAGAAATGAAGGTCGTGTATCGCCCGAACTTTGTCGGACACAAAGTCAATGCGGGCAACTCATTCAAAATGTCGGTGAGTAATTCACGTGTGTCGTAACGAAAATGCGCAGAGCGTAATTCAGCTCTGTCATTCGATCAGGAATTCGAGGGCCACAGGTTTGTCAGTCGTATGACCATTAAAGGCCCAGTATCACCCAAAATGCATTGCGCGCTCAATGTCTTTACGAATGAATTCAACGCAGTCGAAAATTCCCGAAGGAGCCAATCACGAGCGAGCTCGTCATTTGAACACAAAAGCAAACGACCTCAAAGCCGAATGGGTGATACTGGGCCTTTAACTGGGGTGTTTCTTGGTGTTGCGGAAGCCATTGTTAGTTAGCTTTTGTGTTGTGGTGTGGGTACGGTCTTTTGAATCTTCTGTTTTACGTCATTTGGTGATCACACCATCCACAACACCAAGAAACTACCATTAACTGTCACCCTCGCTAAGAAAAGTTGATTTAATATTTGTTTACTTGATCGTGCATTTAATTTTTATTTGATATCGTTCTGCCTATAACTAAAATGTTGACAATCCCAATGGATTTCATCCTCAAGGTAAAAAATGCCAAACATTGTCATATAAACCGTAAACAGTGAAAATTACCATCAGTAACATGTTTGAGGACAAAACTTCACCGTGCCATTCCTAGCTTTTGCACTGGATCTTCAAAAGTCGCCAAAGCTATTACATATAAACTTCTTCTAAGGTGAAAAAACATTATTGTGCCCACCTTTGATAATTCCACAGAAGAAAGGCCTCATGTTGTCAAATGTAGCTTGACCTACACTCTGGAAAAGTTCAAAGTCAAGCGCAGTTGCCTTAATACCAGGGTCTTGTGCAATCCTGCGAAGCGCATTGACAGACCATGGAAGAATTCGATAGAAATGTGTTCTTGCGATAGAGTCCAACACAATCACATTTACATTAATATTACTTCTCCTACCACCATCGTTGACTTTCTTGGATATCGGTGGAAATATGAGCGATTGGAGAATATATCCACATCTAAGGAACAGATAACCGAACCCGTTTTTCCGGTTAGTTTCCACGGCCTTTTTCACTACTGATGTTAGCTTTTTCGTTAATACTGGCGTCCATTTGGTCATTATTCCCATTTGTGGGTCCATGGAACCTATTTCGGGGTGAAATGCTCCACAAACATTAACATTACATAATAGTCTATGAAATCCTGGCTTTGTTTCATTGAAGGAACAGATGTCTGGATATTGAGTCTCGTCACAATTGTGTTCTTCAACCACTCCCGGACTTTGCAATCCGTGGTATTCGTTAGCCTCTTGACAAGTTGATTTGCTTGCCCTTTAAGAGAAGATTCAAACAACAATACAGTAAAAACCCGCAAGTAAGAACCTAGTTTTTAAGAACCTGTTAGGCTAGAATTTGCCAGTTATTTTAGACCCCCTCTATACAAGAACCTGTTTAGCCTAAAATGTGAAAAGGGTTCTTATTTTCTAAAATCTATATAAAAATGTGTACAGTACACTTGGGTAAATAAGAGTAGGTCAACAGTGCTTCAATTTTT